>JAOUQZ010043846.1:0-12400 GCA_028564935.1 Neosilurus hyrtlii | reverse complement strand
ACTGTAAGTCCTAGATAACTGCAACAAGAGAGTCTATATCACCAGCAGCGAAAAGTCATCAAGCTCATATGGGTCTGGGCATGTGTACCTCAGCAAAACGCAGAGGGGAGGAAAGGGGGGGGTTGTTAGGTGTCCTTATAGCAGTGTAATGGTAAAAGAAGAGTTTATTAGTGCTGGGTGCAAGCAGGGACCTCACTGCTTAGGCTGCAGGGTACCCAGAGGAAATGCACGCAAGCAAAGGGGAGCATGCAAACTTCACACAAAAAATGCCAATGGCTATACAGCGTATTTTTCAGGAAATGTAGCATTAAAGTGCTAAAAGATATATGCTGTAGTTTTGTGCTATTAAAAAAAAGTTTCAGTGAGATTGATTCTTGAAATGAGGAGTGATTCTTGAGTGGGAGGCACATTAAATATACTTATCACAGTGAATGTTCTGTGGTGCTATAATTCATTTCACTCGTGTCTGAGCGCTTGGATGGTTTTAATGGTTTGGGGGGGGTGGCACATCAGACTTCAGATTGCATAGACTAAATAAGGAGGGAAGAGGGAATAGTCTGTGTGATGGCTCCGTGTCTGATTCATGCTCATTTAACATTGATGCGGAGAGTTTTTAGAGATATGACAGTAAGGTTTGTTGAGCAAGTAAAGCAGCATCTTTTCCTGTGAATCTAACCAGAGCAATAAAGAAAGAAATTAGGGATAGAAATGGAATGGTTGTCAAATTCGGGTGACAGTGTTGTGACCGCTCGTGTTTATCGTAAACAACACATCCAGAGTTTTTGTCTAGATATTTCTAGGTAATTAAAGAGCAATAAGATCACAGATGTGCTACTCAGTGTCAATAGAGGATATTATGTAAAAGACCTGCTTTGAATGCCTCCTGAACGTATCCCGAGTGTGGTGTTTCGGGCATGTCCAGCCAGGAAGAGACCCCAGGGTCACCCCAGAACACGCTAGAGGGACTATGTCTCTCTGCTGGTGTCTCCAGCCAAAGATGAAAACCAAAGAAGAACCGTAAAGTGGATATTGATTCAATTCCTGAGTGACCTGTCGAAAAAGTAAGGCGAAATTGCTTTACCAAGTCCACCATGAACTAGTTTGGGGAAAGAAAATGAAAACAGTAAATGAACTGCAACTGACAACATAATCATCCTAAAGAGGTCTGGAACATGCACATTCTGAAAACGGCTACAAGTTATTTACTTTTTTTTTTTTCATTATGTGCAGTCAGTTAGCTCATTACCCAAGTCTTACCTCCAAGTGTCTAATTGTTTTTGAATCAGCATCAGGTCTTGCATAATTTTTTCCCAATGTGCGATTGTTCAGAGCCGAACCATGGCGTCGTGGTTAGCTTGTCCGCCTCACAACAGGAAAGTCCTGGGTTTGAACCCCAGGCTCATCTCGTTTGGAGTTTGCATGGCCGGTTTCCTCCAGGTACTCTTGTTTCCAGATCCATGCACATTAAGCTAATTGCTTGTTCCAAATTGCCCCTAGGTGTGAGTGTGAATGGTTGTGAATATGTTGATACTGTGATTGTCTGGTGAGCTGTTCAGGGCGTATTCTGCCTTCGCCCAGTGTTATATGCTTCAGCCTCTCCGCAACCCAAGTAGGATTAAGTGGTTCAGCAAATGAGTGAGTGAGTGAGTGAGTGAGTGAGTGAGAGAGTGAGTGAAAGACGCTCTATTTTATCTATGCTCTATTTTCCAAAATTCAGTATTTAGAGCCCTGGAAGCTCAGTTTTAGCAGAGTATGATTTTATAAATGCTAAACCTCAAGCTAGTCTGATTGATACCTTTTTAACCCAAAGATCCAAACCCAATGTCTTTGATATGGTTAGAAACGGGAATGGCTCTATATGCTATATAACGGTAGATGATGTTTAAGAAATGGTCTTCGGATTGGGTTCAAACACTCTCAGTATTTGAAACTGATTATAAACGCTTCACAAGAAACACATTCAAAGACTAGCATTGGTTAGTCTTTAAATAATTGGATTTATGGTCTGGGTAATGTTCTGGTTAGATTCGTTTTTTAAAAAAAGAGGCAACTGCTCTCTGTGGCACGTTGTGATGTGTGTATATACAGACGAACACATAGTGACTGACAAATTTTAAACAGTTAGCCTAATCTTTCAGATTTGAAAAAAAAATTGTCCTGGAACAACCATGTCCTCCTCAGCTGACAGTCCTGGGGTGGAATTCGGTGAAAAGTCCTTACATCCACGAATAAGAAATAAAAATGTTTCAGTAGAATCTTCAGTGTAGCTTGCTGATGTTCTCCTGTAGCTCTGATTTGCTAATACAAACACTTTATCACGGTGTCGTTACCTATATTGCAGAATGAGCCGGAAAATTAGTTTGGGACAATAAAACAACATTCAACTTTTAGAAGTTTTTAAACATGTACAGGATTTTTTTTACATACCTATATTTGCAAGGTTATAACAATATCTTGGACTGAGTTTGTATTAGAAGTCAGGGTTCGATTAAGGTTAGGGTAAAGAGCCCATGGGAAGCATGGTGACATAGTGGTTAGCACATCCACCTCACAGCAAGAAGGTCCACCTGGGTTTGAGGCTTGGCGAGGGCATTTCTGTATGGAGTTTGTATGTTCTTCCCGTGCTTGCATGAGCTTCATCCTGGTACTCCGGTTTCCTCCAACACCAAGAGCAAACAAACAAACAGGGGCAGTGGTGGCCTGGCAGTAGGGTGCTGGCTTACTGATCCGAAGGTCAGGGGGTTCAAGTCCCACTATCACCAAATCGCCACTACTTGTTTATTTTTCTAAGCTGTCTCCAATCCACATTCCTTATTGGTCCCAAAGAGCTTGCTGTCCTACAGTAATCACAGCCAATTTCCCAGTGTTAATGGATGTTAAGCCCAGTTCTGCTGGATCAATGCACAAGTTGATGGGTCAAGCTAAGAAAGCTTTTAGAGAGAGTGTGTTAAATGTAATCATTCCCAAGAGAATTCTAAGACCTAATCTTGTGTAAAGAAGCCAGCTGGCAGGAGAGACGTACAGGACTAATACCATACAGGAGGAGAGCATACCCATAGCATTGATCAGCCACTGACAGACAAATTTTGGGGGAAGAATTAATGGGTTCCAACAGTTTTTGTGAGCCAAAATGACAACAGGTAAAAGATTTGCACTTTACTTCATAGTGCAGAGGAACCGGTAGTATGAAGACTATAGAGCACAGGTGTCAAACTCAAGGCTCACGAGCACAGCATTTTATGTGGTGTGTGAGAGCTTCCAAAGTATATGATTATCATGCATTCTTTGCATAAGCCATCACCATGAACCATAGGTCGTCATCCATCCCTTGATAGGTGATAATCATAAGAGTGAGCAAGCATTTAAAAAAGAAAGAAATATTATTTTGTGCAAAATGACAGGTAGGGCGGTGTGGTGGCTTTGTATGTGCTTAGTGCTTAGTACATCTGCCTCACAGCAAGAAGGTCCAGGGTTCGAGTCCCAGGCTTGGGCATTTCTGTGTGGAGTTTGCATGCACAATAGGCTGATTGGCTATTCCAAATCTCCTCCATGCTCAGCAAGGATGTTTCTCCGTGGAGTTTGCATGTTCTTCCTGTGCTGACATGGGTTTCCTCTTGGTAATCTGGTTTCCACCTACAGTCCAAAGCCATGCACATAAGGCTAGTTGGCTGTTCCAGATCCCCCCTAAATGTGAGTGTGAATGGTTGTGTATGTGTTGGCGATAATATGGTCTGGCGAGCTGTTCAGGGTGTATCCTGCCTTCGCCCAGTGTTGGCTGAGAGACGCACTGGCCAGACTCAGCCCCAGTAGGAGTAAGCTGCTTGGCAAATGAGAAACAAATGAATAAATGTACAAAGTCCTGTTTAGTTTATTCAGGTAAATCCCCTTTCACAAACAACCTGCAGTTTTGTTTGTTGTATGAATTTAGAAGAAACTGATGTGAGTTTCGGTGAGGCGGATTTGAAATCTGCATGATGGTGTTACTGTATAAACTCCTGCCTCCCCATGACCCCAGCAGGATTAAGCGGATCAACAAATGAGTGAAGAGAAACCACAGGTAGAGCTTGTCAAGAGTATAATATATTTTGAAAAAATCCTGAAAAAAACAGTTTTGTGACCTTGCACGCCATTAAAGTGGAGAGCACCTGCAAAAAAAAACAAAACACCTGAGCAACTGTTAATTACTTCTGATCTGAGTCAACTGGATGATCTGCTGTTTGTATTAGAGAGGTCTTTCGCATTCAGTAGCTCATCCCAAGATAACTGGATGGGAGGTGGGAACACTTGTACAGCTTCAATGAGGGACCAAAGCAGCTCAGAGCATCTCCAAACATATTATTAACCAGATAATGCACTGTACTCTAATCTGATGCAAATATAGTTACAAATAGGAGCATAATTATTTAGTTTTGTTTGTTTGTTTGTTTGTTTAGTGGGAAAGATCACCTGAAATGTACAGTCATACACACAAAACAATCTGTTTTAACCTAAATGTATTCATAGAGTCTAGGAGTATAGGACCTTATTGAATTATAAAAATATATTTGTAGAAATAAAGAAATTTTTTTTTAATTTTTTTTTTTAACTTTTTTTTAATTAAGGTAAATTTATGGTAGTAAGGTCCTGGGTTCAAGTCCCAGGGCATTTCTTTGTGGAGTTGGCTTGCTCTCTCCATGTTTGCTGGGTTTTTACTGGGTACTCTGGTTTCTTCCCACAGTCCAAAGACATGCTTATTAGGCTAACTGGCTGTTCCGAATTGCCCCTAGGAGTAAGTGTAATTGGTTGTGTGTGTGTTGGCCCTGTAATGGATTGGTGAATAGGTCAGGGTGAACGCTACCTTACCCAAGGCCGGTTGAGATAGGCTCCAGCGCCTGTGACCCGAGCAGCATTAAATGAATGAATGATACTGTGTGGTCAAGTACAAAAAAATTATATTGTTTATCTTTTTGTGTTAAGCATATAGCTCTGACATATATTAATGATCTTTTCAGGGTGTACCCCACCATTTACCTAAACTCAGCTGCAATTGGCACCAACTCCCCCTGACCCTGACAGATATGCAGTATAGATAATGGATTGATGGATGTGAATCTTGCAGTCATATAAACATACTTGGGACAAGTTGTTCTGGATGTGAATGGTTCTTCAGGTTGTATAAGACTGAGATGGGAGCAGATGGTAGATAATCGCAGAAGAGATGAGCAGGTCCCTCTTAGGTTCTTCAAAGTTGTTAGACAGCACTTTACCTCCAACATGTTGCAGGTGCTTGTTTAGGAAATTGTACCTAACCTGGATCCACTCTGCATATTTTCATCAAGGTTCCAGCCAGCAAAATGGTTGGGTCCCAGCAGCACGTTCAATATTGGTAATGTCAGGTGTTTTGGGGCGGAGTTATCTCATCAGCATGATTACTCGATCCACAACATTAGTGTACATGGGAACCATAAAGACAGATTGCAAACTAAGTTTTGGAAATGTTTATGCAAAGTTAAAAAATAGGGGCAATTTGGAACAGCTAATTAGCCTAATGGGCATGTCTTTATACTGTAGGAGAAAACCAGAGTACGCAGAGGAAACCTACACCAGCGTGGTGAGAACATGCAGAACACAGCAGCACCCTCGCCGAGATTGGGAATGGAACCCAGGTGGATATGCTAACCAGTTTGCCATGGTGTCACCCTAGCACCCTAGAAATGTTTAACATCCATCAATTATCTACTTCTTGTCTAATCTAAGCTCTGCTTGTAAACAAATATACATCATTCGTTCATTTTCTGAACCGCTTAATCCTAATTAGGGTCGCGGGAAGGCTGGTTCCCATTTCAGCCGACTCTGGGTGAGGGCAGAGTACACCCTGGACAGCTCACAAAGCCATCGCAGGGCAGAAACACGCTGACGGCTATGCAGCCGACTCTTGACAAAAATCAGCAATGGTTCTTTTACATGCCTCTCACTACAGACAGTGAGAGACATTCAAAAGGGTTACCTAGGCAACCAAAGCAGGTCGTGAGCACGATTCACTTGTGTTGTGCGGTAATTCGCTGAATTGCTTAATTACAAACTGCTTTTGCTAATTGGGCAAAATTGGACACTCATTTGTTTTCTTTTATTCCTTTTTTTATGCTTTTTATTTTTGTAAAGAAAGGCTCATATCTAGTGATCAAAAATGGATGCTTTGTAACCAGCCACGCCTCTACCGATGATCGCCCTTTAACTGGGCTATCCCGTGAACTGTACATCATGCTTTCTTTGAACCGACCAATCCTGTGTTTTCTTATCTTTGTTGCATTTATGTTGCATTTATAACCTAAAAGATGTGAAATTAAAAAGAGCTGTGCTAAACAACACTCTTTGTGTTAGCTTGGTGTTTCTTCCACTGGCCTGGCGAGGTAAGGTATAGTGTGAGCATGGGAGGAGCATCTGAAATCAGACACGGGGACTGCATTCGATCATCTTTTTCTCCTAATATTAATTCTACACACAGAATTAAAAAGGTAAAACCCACTCATGCTAACTGATGATGGTGCTTGATATTAGCTCCACCTGTCCCTCTAGAAAAGCTTGTTTCATTCTAACACATTACTTCAGCTTGAAGCATCATTCACTTGAGAATCACTGACTCCCTGCTGCTGCTGAAGATGGCACATAGAAAGTCTAAAGATTGCCATGAGATTACTGTGGATGTTCCCACTTTGAATTACCTTAATGATTGCAATTACTGAAATAATTTTTGTAATTATAAGTCTTAATAAATTAACTTTTTTTTTTTTTTTTTTGCAAAGCTTGACTATTTTGCCAGTGCCGGAGTGATTATCCTGTCCGCCTCACAGCAAGAAGGTCCTGAGTTTGATTCCTCGACTTCACCTGGTGGAGCTTGTATGTTCCCCCTGTGAGAGTGTGGGTTTGCTCCGGGTGCTCCGGTTTCCTCCCACAGTCAAAAAGCATATACACTATGCTGACCACCTGTTCCAAATCACCCCTAGGTGTGTATTTGGGTGTGAATAGTTTTGTGTGTGTGTGCGTGTGTGTGTGTGAGTGTGTCTGTGATGGACCTGCGGTCTGGCGAGCTGTTCAGGGTGTACCCCGCCTATGTCCAGTGTCAGTTGGGATATGTAGGTTCCTGCCTTCCCATGACCCTAGTAGAATAAAGTGGTTTGGCAAATGAGTAAGAGATGAATAAATGACTATTTTGCAGTTTGATTCACTTTGATTCAGTAAGAACTTCTGCAGAAAAGACTTACTGCAAGTATGTTAAAAGGGTCTTAAATATGCAAGTCACCTACACTATCCACTTCACCACCAGCTCACACTAGGCAACATGCAATCAAGCATATAGAGTAGCTGAACAGCTGAGAGTTAATGGCCTAGCTCTGGGGGCACTGATCAGTGGCCCTGTGGCTGGCTTAACATTTGAATTCACAGCCTTACAGATACTAGCACCATTTTATAGGCTGATCACAGGAATCCTAATTTTTACAGACATTTTGTATAATAATCCTCTCATGATTAGTTTGTATGCTCATTAGTGAACCCACTGACATGTTTCATATTTAAAGTTCCAGTGCGTTGGATTTTTGATAAGAAATTATTATACGAAATGGAATAAATATGGAAAATGAGTATTGTAGCATGGCACAGAAGTGTAGTGATTAGCAAGTGCCTCACAGCAAAAAGTTCTGTGCTCAGAAAGGGTGTTTCTGTGTGGAGTATGTATGTTCTCCCCATGCTTGCATGGGTTTATTCTGGGTAATCTGGTTTCCTCCCACAGTCCAAACACATGCACATTAGGCTAATTGGCTGTTTCATATTTTCCCTAGATGTGAGTGTGTATGGTCGTGTGGGTTGGCCCTGCAATGGACTGGCAAGCTATTCAGGGAGTACTCGGCATTTGCTTAGTGCTGGCTAAGCTTCCCCGCAACCCGAGAAGGATTAAATGGTTCAGACAAAGAATGAATGAATGAATGAACGAATAAATATAAATACTGTTTGTATGATCATTAATGTAATTATAAATAATTCATTCATTCATTCACTTTCTAAGCCGCTTAATTCTAATTAGGGACTCGGGGAGGGACTCAGGGAGGCTGGGTCTCAGCCGACTATGGTCGAAGGCAGGGAACACACTGAACGGCTCGCCAGGCCATTGCAGGGTCAACACATACAACCATTCACCCCCCTCTCACACCTAGGGCCGAGTTGGAAGCACCAATCAGCCTACTGTGAATGGTTTTGGACTGTGGGAGGAAACCAGAGTACCTAAAGGAACCCCACGTAAGCACAAGGAGAACATGCAAACTTCACACAGACCGCCCCAAACCCAGGAATCAATCCCAGGCTTTCTCTTGGAAGTGGTGGGTTAAAGGAGGGGCATTCAGTTGGTTGAATCCTATATGGGCATTTACTCTCAAACAATTTAGCTGCAACTGTCTGGTTGCTGTAAAAATACTGTCAAAAGAACATTTTTACTGCTGCAACGTCTGAGACCTCGAACGACACCAGTGAAGAGATAATACTCATTTGAACGTCTCAAATCTTATCTGTCAACAAGGACAGATTCTCTACCTTTATTGCTTGTTTGGCAACAAAAGAATGACATTAAAAGAAAGACCATCTATGTGTGAAAGAGCCTGTCTGACTTGCCAAGAACAAAAATATGCACAGACACACACACACACACACCAACACACACACACACTACTATACTGTGTAAGAATAAATAAATAGATAGATAGATAGATAGATAGATAGATAGATAGATAGATAGATAAGTGCATGGAGGCACAGCATTTTGCATGTCCACCAGACAGACCAGCAAGAAGGTCCTGGGTTCAAGTCCCTAGCTCTGCGTGAGTGTTTATGTGTGTGGTTTGCATGTTCTCACAGTGCATGTGTCAGTTTCCTCTGGACATACACATTAGGTAAATTGGCTGTTCCCAATTGCCCCTAGGTGTAAGTGTGAATAGTTGTGTATGTTGGTCCTGCAATGGTCTCGCAAGCTGTTACCCTGCCTTAACCCAATGTCGGATGAGATGGGCTCCAGCCTCTTTGCGACCTTAGTAGAGTTAACCGATTTGGCAAATTAATGAATGATTATAACCACTGCATGTTGTGCCCAGTATTGGCTGAGCTAGGCTCCAGCCACCCCGTGACCCTAGAAGGATAAAGCAGTTCAGCGAATGATTAAATAAATATACTAAACAAAAATATAAACGCACGAATCAAAAATGCTGAGTTAAATTGATCTGTAATGAATAGTGCTTATGGTGTACTGAATGATTTGTTCTGCAGAATTCTGGTTACCTACTTCTTATACCACATCCCTGTGAAATTACGGAGTTATTCCATCCAAGAGTGACATAATGCATAACATTGTGTTGGTCAGTCAGCTTGACCCATACACAGGCAATCCTTGCACAAGGGCTTATAAAAGGCCATCCAGAAATGTGCACTTTTGTCACTAGTCCCAATGCCATGGATGACACAAGTCAAGAAGGAGAATGCCATTGGCATGCTAAATGCTGGGATGTCTGTGACAGCAGTGTCAACACACTTGAATGTTCCATCAACAGGTTGGAAGTCGATTCAGAAAGTCTGCCAGCACTGTGAATCATTCACATGCCCGACGACCACGTGTGACCACACCCGCACAGGATGCACACATGTGGACTGGGACAACATTCCACAAGCCACTATCTGACTATCTAAGAGACTGATCATCTCGTGAACTCTATGCATTGGAGATGTACAGCTTTACATGATGCAGATGGTCGACACACTCGGTACTGAGTGCTGTGAACTTTGTTCACTGACCCCTGGTGAGTTCAGGCTGTGATGACTGATGAATTGTAAGTTATGTTTCTTTTGGTTCAATTTTAATGCAAGAATAAAATAATAATTGTTCTGTTTTGTTCAGTGTAAATAGGCAAATAGTTTAGTTAATTAATTAAGAGTCATGCTTTAATAGTAATGCATTAAAATCTGTGGCAGACTACAAATATATTATGCACGGCCTGCACTGACAAATACCTTTAGAAAAAAACCTTTTCACACATTATCTAGTGCAATATTTGTGTTTGTACATGTGAAAGTGTGTGTTTATGACCTTGATGAACATCAACAGTTATTATGTGTCTCCTTCTGACTTTACAGCAATCACTCCACAGCAGATGCAGCTTCGATTTGAGGGCTTTTTAATAGCACCGGATACACTTCATACATATTCAGCCTCTTATTTTTGAATATGGTTTTGAGTCTCAGAGTCCTGTTTATAAACTGCTGCAGATGAGGTCTAGGTCTCATGGGTATACGCTAAGTTCTCCTCTTTTCTTCTCTTTTCCTCTCGTCTCTTCTCCTTTCTTCTCTTTGCATTTCTGTTTTTAATTGGCATGCATGCGTAGAATAAATCCATTCCAGTAATGAAGGCAGACAGTATGTGCAACAGTGTGAAACGAATCCTCCATGAAAAAAGTTATCTCGTTATTATCTCTGTATTCTCTTCAAGAAAACAACAAGATCGAGATGAACAAGAAAGGATGATGTCTGTATACGTCCCCTGTCTCTCCTAAAACAAAAGATCTATTCATCTTGCCGAGAACGTCTCCCTTTGAGTTTCAGTAAAACAATCTCAACAAAAACAAAGCGGCCTTAAATGGTGCAACAGAAAAATGTATGTCTTGTTGTCCGGAGATCGCAGTTTACTATATGAACACTATACCCATTTATATTTTGATTGATGGGCAGTGTATCATGGCTAATATGGAGAGAAATATACAGTGCATCAGAGAATTGGAACATAAAGCCATGGATATAATTAGTACACCACTTTTAATGGGGATCCCATTAAAAGTTGTCTTTTAATTTTTTTCTATTGCTGTATATATTAAAACTTCTTAGATACACTCTACTAAAGCAGGGTGGTAGGGTGATGTAGTGGTTAGCACAGCAATTAGGTTCCGGGTTCAAGTACCAGCTTCAGCATGCCTGTGTCTGCGTGGAGATTGTATGTTCGTCCTGTGCTCCTGGTATTTAGGTTCCCTCCCACATTCCATAACATGTACATTAGGTTAATTGGCTGTCCTAAATTGCCCCTAGGTGTGAATGTGGGTGTAAGTGGTGGTGTGTGTTTGCCTTGTAATGATCTGGAGAGCTGTTCAGGATGTACCCTGCCTTTGTGCAGTGTTAGCTATTAGGAATGGGTGGTTCAGCAAATGAGTGAGAGAGTGAGAGTGTACTAGTGCGCTTTTTTACATGATGGTGAATTGGATAAGTGCATGACTTAGCACTATTAGTCCTCCACGATTAGTCCTAATTAGGGTCACCAGGACATCGCGGGGCCAATACACACACAACCATTTGCATTCACACCCAGAGCTAAGAGTGATTTGGAACAGCCAGTTGGAGGAAATCAGAGTACCTGGGGGAAACCCATGCAAGCATGGGGAGAACAGGGACCTGTATATTCTAACAGTGTCATGTCATGTCATTTTCTGAACCGCTTAATCCTAATTAGGGTCGCGGGGAGGCTGGCGCCCATCTCAGCCGACTCTGGGCGATGGCAGAGTACACCTTGAACAGCTCGCCAGGCCATCACATGGCAGAAACATGCTATGCAGCCTACTCTTGACAAAAATCACCAATGGTTTTTTTACATGCCTCTCACCATAGACAGTGAGAGACATGACTGGCATTTGATAACCCAGTTAGCTGCACTGGGGGCCAATTCATATTCATTTTATTTAAAAAAATCCTGTTGTAAAAAAAACCCTTGTATTCACTTAATTCTGAATGCAGAGTTGCCACAATTTTATCTTTTATTTCCATTTATATGGGCTACAACCAGGTTATATTATTTAGGCCTAAAAACTTGTCTAAAATGAGATCAAGTTGGGGTTTTTTTACAACATAATTTTCATATTAATTTTTGAAAATGCTTACAAAATTTGCATGTATAGTTCTGAATAACCAAATAAGGAGCCAAGTTATTCTGCCAAAACAGCTGGGGAAAAGCTTCATTTTATCATTTCATGGTTAGGCTGAGCAGAGCTGTTAGACGTAAGCTATCCTGTGGTGGAGGAAGGGAAGTATTCCAAGCTTACTCATGAAGAAAACATAGCATATCATACTCATGCTACTTAAATTGCTAATGCAAAAGGACCTGCCGAATCATCATCGGCTGAAATCTATATGTGAAGATGTTTTTCCCATCTCAACCTTGTGAAACTAAAATGCCGGTGGTGTTAAAACTATTAAAGATTTTGCATGAATGATTTCATTTTCAGATTCCTCAGAAATTTTGACCCTAAACTGATATATTTTATGTACATTATATATATATATATATATATATATATATATATATATATATATATATATATATATATATCTCTTTTTTTTTTTTTTT
>JAOUQZ010043845.1:0-12406 GCA_028564935.1 Neosilurus hyrtlii | reverse complement strand
ATATAGTATGTGGGGAAAATAAAATAAAAGGACTACAGTTTTATCCCAAAAAGCCTGTTTCGTGGTTGCCCACTCATCAGGGGATTTATTAAGAACATTCGTTTACCATAGTTTATATACAGTCAGTATCATTTACATGGTGTTTAATTTATGCAATGTGAAATCTGACGGTTCTAATTTGATTTGGTTTACGTGTTGCAGGAAGACACAAGTTCGTTACGTTTATTGAGTGTGGATAGTTCAGGACAGCATATGATTAGGAACTTCTCTTTGAGCCAGAGGTTGCATTTTTTACTCGAGCTGTTATAGGGTGAGTGTGATGACAGGATGCGCCAGTAAATGAAGTGTTCAATGTTGTTGTCTTTGAGGTTCCAGATGTGTTTGCTGAGTTCCCACATACAATATTTTTAGCTCTACTTCGACGTATCAAGCACTGTTCTACAGAAAATTGACTCAGGATTACATTTATATATATAATATTTAGAGGTGCCACATGAGGTTGCATATCGGGTTAAGCCATTAAAATTAGTTGGAGTGTAGACTGTTGTAGAGAAGGTCTCAAAACCCCTTAGAGTCGCAGTTCTAGAGGGAATATGTCACTTCTATAAAAAAGATGAGGCATGAGGAGTTTATAGACTGATAGAACATTAACTTTCATGCACTAAGGATTCTTTAAACAATAAGCACTGATCGTAGCGTGCTGATGAAGTTGTGAATGTTTATTTCTATATTTTTCAGATGGATAGGAACAGTAATACAAGTACCGGTGGTGCAAAGCCCAAAACCAGAAAGGACAATTATGTTTGGCTGATTGGTCCCACGTCCAAGAAACTGTCTGGGAGAAAGCTTCCTTCTGCTAGGGAAGTCCTTAGTGTGTTCTTTTATCTTTGTGGCATTTGCATTCTTTGATGATGGTGTTGCTGAAGAGAGGAAGCAAAGCATGTTCAGGAACCGTGAAAAGCCTCAAAAGAGTAGTGGTGCCGTGAAAGCCAGCTTTGAAGATCGAAAGCAACCGAGATAGAAGACTTTGTTTGAGAAGAATCTATGCAGTTCTTCAAAGCTCTTAATTTGTCAACAGATTTCCTGTCATTGCCTCTATCACTATGGCTGTCAAATGATGGTTACTTTGCAAGAAAAAAGAGAGCAGCACAGTTGCAAGTGCTTAACACAGCTGAGAGAGGAATGGCTTTAATTCAGGAGTACATCCATGTTCTGACAAAGGATGTGGAACAAAGTCAATGCCTCCTTCAAGTGGGGAAGTTCACCACAAGAACTTTTCAGCTGCAACAAAAAGGGCTGCTGTTGCTGGGCTAAAAAAACTTGGTTAAAGCTGGCCCATGGAATAGACGTTTGTTAAGGTCTTAATAACAGTTATAACATAGTACAGAAGGGTTTAGAAAATCACAGACAAGTAACAGCAATTGTTACTTTGAACACAAGAAGTTATTATATATATATTGTTTGTATTAGCAAGAAACAGTCAATAAGCCACACTATTTTAAATTGTATCTTGAGTGAAAATCTCTAAAGATTGTTTAATCATAACCAAATTTTGCACATTAAATTCTTTTAGGCAATGTAAAAAAGGTAAGGTGTTTATCTAGTTTTTACCTCATTTTGCTTGTGCTTTTCACACGAACATTTTACTGGCCAAAGTTTGGTCACCGTTCCAAGTTCCAACGTAACATCAGGGATTACAACCTCCTGTGTTTCTCCTAAACATGGCTCATGCCTACGGTCCCAGACCAGAGGCCGTCAGAGTTTTGCTCAGTGTTCTGAGTGGACAGAACTGCAGAGAGTGGGAAATCAAAGGCAGTGGGGTATAAGAGGCAGATGATGCGACCCGAGAAACATTTCAATTCTCTCCCACTCCTGCTCTTCTGAAAAGGCATGGCTCTGGCTTCACTACATGATGTGCTTAGTGACGGTCAGCAGAAACATCCAGATTCCAGATCCAGACTCATTGTGTTGGGGGAAAGGGCTCAGCTCAGGCAGGTCATGCCCAACCTTTACCAACACATGACCTGCCCAACAAGAGCAGGCAGCATGCTGGATCACTGCTACATTTAGTTCAAGCAGGGGTACAAGCTGCAAGACACGCTCGATGATGTGGACCAGATCATTCCGTCCATCACCATCAGGACCTTCCCCAACCAGAAACTGTGGGTTGACCGGTCTGTCCGGGAGGTGGTGAATGCCAGAACAGCAGCCTCTAGAGAGAGGGACCGAGGAGCGGTGACATGAGTCAGTATAGGGAGACATCCTATGAAGTGTGGTATGCCGTGAGAAAGACCATGCATTGGTCTGGAGCGGGTGGAGTCTCAATGTTATTGCAGAGACTCCTGCAGATTATGCCATAGTCTGTGCATTGTCATTGACTACAGGGGTAAAAACTGACCAGCTGAACTCAGTTTGAGGACAGCACCCCCAATGTTGGTGTTACTGCTAGTGACAGTCTACTTACAGGGGGTGACAACATCAGTGGCACAGCAGTGGTGATTGTGTTGGCGCAGGAGGTATGGGGGGGCTCTGAGGTGTGTGAGCACCAGGAAATCTGCCGGTCCTGAGGCATCTCAGGGCATGTCCTGAGGAGCTGTGTCGACCAGCTGAGGTGTGTCTTCATGAACATCTTCAACGAGTCTTTGGCTCACTCCATCATGCCACCATTCAAAAATGTCAGATCAAGGGAATTTAGGCCTATGTCAATAAATATACTGTATGCATGCAATTATGAACATTGGCTAAACAATAATTTGGAAATAAAACACAGTATCAGGCTGTGCTGAACAATTAAATTGAAAGATGATGATTAATTGTGATGATAGCAATGCTTAACTCTATGTTGTTATGCCTATAGATATGTAAAGACTGGGTCTCCACCTGCACTGTTACAAACATACAATTATCAAAGAGTGCCCATCCTGTACTAAGGAAATTTCTTCAAGAGAAGGTTATCAATGGTGGTGTGATTCCTGGCTGCTACCATCTCCAGGAGAAGTAACCGGGCGATGTGTACCTCCAGCAAAAAGAGGGTCTAAAGAATTCTTTAGCTCAAAAGTCTAACATAGTGGTATTTGATGAGACTTCAATCGTCAAGGGCAGATGTATGCTGAATATTCTGATTGCTCTGCTGGAGGAGGATGAATCGGGAAGAATCCTAGCATACCTGGCTGACACAGTATTTCTTGAAGAAGGCTATGGCTGTAGTCAGGTGTCTTCAAAACTACGGCATTGATAAAAAACGATGTCATAGTTTTCAACACTACATGAAGAAGGCCTACACAGCTGTATTGTAGTCCTTAATCCCAATTCTGTACATGTCAACTGCATGGAACACATCATGAACCTCATTGGTGGTGCCTTTAGGAGACCCTTTGACCAGTTAAACACATGCATGCTGAGTTTTTCACAGATGTTTTTCAACGCGGGCTCCCGCAAAAGAAGATATCTACACTTCTTGTCCCAAAACAAGAATTTGGAAAAAAAGCTTCAAACCCATGTGCCACACAATGGAACTCATGGTTTAGTGCTGAGTATCATTCAGAACATTTTGGACTCAAGGAGTCCTTCAAGTACTTGAGTGTTAAATACATGTGAGTAGCATTCTCTTTGTTTGTGTACACATACAGTAAAATGTAACCAAATATAAAATATTGCTTTGTGTGTTTGTATGACTTATTGTCTATTTTTTATTTTTTCAGACTTGTGGCAGAAGCACATCTGAATCTGTGGAAGGACTACATGAGATGCTTCAAGATGCCAGTATGGCAGATAGTCTGCAGGTTCAGGTTGCCAACAAATGCAGAGCAATCATTGAACTCCTGGATATCTTCCTGACAGTGACAAAAGTTTTCAACTATCTTTAGGACCTGCAAATGCAGTTAGTGGCCAGTAAAGACCCCCATATGAGGCATGTGCTCAATACTTTAAGGGACTTGAACTGTCTTTTGCAATAAAAATGCAGATCCTGAACAGAATAGAACAGGCTTACAACAATGCAGAGGACAAACTCAACAAGTATATGTCAGATGGACAACCTGCCATTGATTTCCTGCAAGAGGCCAGGGTTTTTGATCCTCGTCACACTGTATTCACGAGACGCAGTGTGTCAAACTACAAATTCATCTCAGGCTTCAGTGATGTGCCTCAAGATGATCCAGATGGGTATTTCATATGCATTGGTCCAACTGCACTCAAAGCTTCAGAGACTACCTATACTCAGTGTCCTGGCCAAGTGAAACAAATCGGTCATTTTAAACTCAGCAGATGCTGAGCACAGCAACATCATTTACAAACTAGTATTGTTTAGCCGAAGGCGATCACTAACAAATGACAACCTCAAAGCTTTGGTTTTCTTGTATCATAACCAGAGGCTCACTAGTGGAGCTTTTGAAGATGAGACCTTTGATGGGGCCTTAGATGAGGCCTTTAATGAAGACTTTGATAAGCCCTAAACATTTAAGCTTGGTCATCTTTCAGACTGTACTGTCACCATGAATATATTGAAACCTTGTGAATTTGAATTCTTCATACAGTTTTTCAGTATGTGTTCCCATTGAAGGACTCTACACTTTGTTATTGTAACATTACATTACATAGACTGAAGTTCTTTATACCATCACTGGTGTGTTGTGGTTCCCCTAAAGGACTATGCACTTTACATGATGCATTGAAGAAATTAATGGGTGCAAAAAAGTTTGATGTAGCATTGTTTTGAACTTTTCTGCATTATATAGGCTTAAGTTCTAAAGTGGCTTGCCCTGCCATCATTCAGATTTCACTGGCTCCATGCCAATCTTGAAACCTCTTGAAGTTGGATTCAGTGTTTACATAGGTTAATGTTTTCCATGCTGTTACTGAAGGTGTGTTGAGTTTTCAATGATACAACGGAATGTGCATTTTAAATTGTCTTAATTTAATGTTTGACATTATGGATTTGCTGTGATTCTGTGCACTTTATCTTTTGAACTGTGAGAAACTCTTTGTTTTTTGTGTTTTATGCACTCTTTACACAGCTACAGGCCAAAGAGTAGCACATGCACGTGTGTGTATGTGTGTGGGCTGCCTCGGAGTGTGGCAATTTTAGGCGGGGTGTGTGGGTGTTGTTTCCAATGAGACAGGGAATATGCATTTTATGTTATGTTTTTATTTTATGTCTTTCATTATGGTTGTTTTGTGAAGACTGAGATTAAAGTCTTAAATAGATAAGATAAATGTACTTTAATAGAATTTTATTCTGTCCTTCTGATTGTCCTTTTGTAATGCCAACAGTTGCATCTCTTTTTGGATAAGTAAAGCTTATTTTGTTACATATTTGATTATCTCTTGTTGGTCATGTTAATTGTTATGTAGAGGACCATTTTCAGTGTTTTTGTTCTTTAGTCAAAGTATGTTACCAATTCAGAATGTTAATTCTCAATTTTCCAAAAAATATTGAAAAAGGGGGAAATCACAACTTTCATTTATTTTCGCAATTTTACCACAACAATCACCTAAAAATACCGCAAATTTAATTGCAATTTTCTGAAAAGGCTCTTGTAAAATCAGCAATTTTGGGCCACACCAATCACAAAAAATACCCGTGAAATCCTGCAGGGACTGATATATGCACACAGGCAATTAGGCTAGCAAAGAGAAAAAAACAAGGGGTAGGTCAATCACAAAAACTAACAATAAACATTAAATTAGCAAAATCTTAAACACACCCTACAAATATCTAAACACCTCACATAAAACAAAGGCCCATTACAAATCAAATCTAACCAATAAATCAAATAAGAAAAAAAAATGTGTAGTTCCTTCCAGTCCTCCCCTGTGCTGTCAGCTCTTCTGGCCTGTTCCACTTCCTGGTCAGGCATAAAGTGGTTCCTTTCCCAACCACCCAGTCTTTGCCAACTCAAAAAGAAGATGGTGAGTGCTAAATAATCTGGAATTTAACGAAAACTAAATAAATTAAATTACATAACAAAGTCTACTGTGGTTATTTAAATACAAAAGTTAACTTGTGGAGTCTTGTGCCGCCATTTGTCGGTGCTCACATACTCATACAAGCAACCCAATAAAAGAAGAAAAATATATTGCGTTTGCTGCCGCCTTCAGCGTTGAGTGCAGTTGCACTTATTTGCAGAGCAGCTTATTTTCTTACTTTATATATTAAATGTTTTTGTAGCTTTGCTTTTAGGCAGTGCCTAAATATGTATAATAATGATACATTCATAAAAATAAAAATAATTTATTACTATATAAAAATAATTTATTACTATTATTATAATTCTTATTATTGTAATTATTAGAAAAAAGTGTAATATTATTAATAATAATATTGACAAAACAAATACTAATAAACTGCATAAAACAAGAGGGGTTCCAAGCATCAGCTTTCATCCCCTCTTGTTTTTATGTAGTTTATTAATTTTTTTGTAAATTTTATTAATAATAATACTGACAAAAAAAACTAATAAAATGTTTAACCACTTTTGTTTTTATACATTTTTAAAAAAATTTTTTGTCATTATTATTATTACTATTATTACTATAATTATTATTAGGAAACTTTTCTGTCATGTCCTGAACAATACGTTACAATTTTGCATTGGCAGCTATGATTGATTGAGTTGGCCATTTTCAAAAGTTCTGCCCCCTTGAACTGTTTGTTGAAAAGTCAAGAAATTTGATCTTCACATTCCACTCCTCACAAGAAAACTTTTTGACACTTTCAAGTCTGCCACATTGGATTTTGAGTTGGATGTCATCTTGAGCCAATTCTGAAAACAGTTCTGAATTCTGCTAGGTCTGAAAACATGTCCACCATGAGACAATGAATTTGTGTTATTTTGTAATTAATATGCAAATTAGCCAGTGTGATTCATTATTGCATCAATCGTTCTGACACTTCTTGTGCACGTCAACACATCAATGACAAGATATTTTACATTTGAAAGCAATCAGTCCCAAAACACAGATTCCACAAGTGGTTGAACGTGCCCATTTTTAAGGCAATTTTTAATATGTGAAAAGTGTTTTTAAAAATGATCATATGAGCCATAACTTCAATAGATTGCAAATTGCACATTGTAGAGCCTATGGGGTGTGCACTAACTAAATACAACTAAGTTGCTATGTCAAAAAACATTAGCGCTAGGTATCAATCAATTTGTAAATGGTGACCCAATAGGTTTATTTAACATTTAAAGTCCCCCTATCAAGATATCACCTCAAGTCCACAAACCATTACTTATATTATATTTTTTAGTAATATGCAGAAATATTTGTGGAAATATGGCTCCATAATAATGCATAAATATTGCTAATTTAAAATTTCCCACCATCTGAGCTCCGGCTTAGTTTTCAGATGTTTCAACTTCTGCACTCTGCCTTGATGTTCGTTAGCATGCTAGAATTTCCTGTGCAAACATAAACAGAGCGAGCACGAGGTTTTCAGTATATGAATTACCCCTTAAACAGGCACAAGTGGAAAACAAATTGTAAAAAATAATTTTGTTATTATTCTTCTATTTAAGACCAAGTAAAACATTGTCATTATCTTTTAATTATATTGTATATTTTGGATTTCATGAGCTATGTCTCCCAGAATACGTTGCCTTATTAAGGTAACAGAGCAAAAATCTGTATTATCTCCTGGTACACCGATGCTTTGTTAATAGTTTATGTCCTGGTTCAGTGTTCATGCCTTGAAGGTATATAGTGGCAGGTTGTGGCAAAACATCAATTCAATTCAATTAAGTTTTATTTGTATACTGCTTTTTACAATTGACATTGACACAAAGCAGCTTTACATAGTAAAATTCATTTAAGGAGAAATCTAAGAATTTTTCTACAACCCCCTACACATCCCTAATGAGCAAGCCCATGGCAACAGTGGCAAGGGAAAAACTCCCTCAGTTGGCACAAGGAAGGAACCTTGAGAGGAACCAGGCTCAAAAGGGAAACCCATCCTCATTTGGGTGAGACCATAGCATACAAATCATATAAGAATAATTTCATTACAGTTCATCATGTAGTCCAGTTGGTTATCCCACAACTGTAAGTCCTAAATAATTGCAGCAAGAGAGTTTATATCACCAGCAGTGAAAAGTCATCTTCACTGTCTCTGAGTGCAGATATAAGTCCATGTGGATTTTCATCAGCAGGAGCGAGGGGCTTCCGATATGAGAACGCCAGCCAGCATCAGCACACCAGGACAGACCACAGGACTCACAAAGCAGAAGGATCAGAAGGACCAGGATCACCGACATCCAAGGTGTAGCATGTGTACCTAAGAAAAACACAGAGAGAGAGAGGTAGGGAGGGAGAAAGGGGGTAGGGAAAAAAAGGAGTTTGTTAGGTATTCTTATAACAGTGTAATGGTAAAAGAAGAGTTTATTAGTGCTGGGTGCAAGCAGGGACTCCGGCATGACTAACTATGGCGGCATAGCTAAAAAGAGAGAAACCGAAGGAAGGCAGACATGAGGGCACCCTGTAACATTGGGCAATCAGCCATTCCACTGTCAATGGACCTGGGTGAGCATGTAGAGTAAGTGAACGGCAGCATCCCAACGTCACAGTTTACCAGAACTCCCTATGCCTGAGAACCCCCAGATCTGCTCCTTCACCTAATAAAAGGCTATTAACAAAATGCTTGACTAAACAAGTAGGTTTTCAGCCTAGTTATAAAAACAGAGACTGTCTGAGTCCCGAACATTAACTGGAAGTTTATTCCATAATTGTGGGGGTTTGTAAGAGAAAGCTCTGTCCCCTGCAGTAGTCCTCAGTATTCGAGGTATCACTAAGCAGCCTGCACCTTTTGATCTAAGTGGGTGAGCTGGATCATAAACAACAAGGAGTTAATGTGGTGCAAGACCATAAAGTGGTTTGTAGGTTAAAAGTAGCAATTTATATTCAATTTGAAACTTAATTGGGAGCCAGAGCAGTGTAGATAAGATGGGGGTGATATGCTCGTGTCTTCTGGTTCTAGTAAGAACTCTAGCTGTTGCATTTTGGACTAACTGGAGCTTGTTTATGCACCAATTAGAACATTCAGACAGTAACGCATTACAATAATTTAATCCCGAGGTAATAAAAGCATAAACAAGTTTTTCCGCATCATGCATTGACATCATATTTTTTATTTTAGCAATATTTTTGAGATGAAAGAAGGCTATCTGAGGAATATAATATCTACATGAGCTTCAAATAAAAGACCACGGTCAATAATCACTCCAAGGTTCTTAACTGCTACACACGACAAAACTGAAACACCATCCAAATACATAATCAGAAACCTTATTTCTAGCTGCCTGTGATCTGAGTACTAGTACTTCTGTTTTATTAGAGTTTAGTAAGAAGAAGTTAGTAAGCATTGTTGGAACTCAGAGCTCCTCCGAGTGGACATACGCCGGGTGGAGGTTCTGGGCCCGGGTTCTTTCTTACTTGGTTATCACTTAACTTATACTTTGTAGTACTATAATTGCTCAAAAATACTAAGTCAAATTAAAATCTCAACACAGCAAGATGAGGAAGGGCAAAAAATTTATTCCAAGTTGCAATCAATCACAAAACAATTCTGAGAGAGCAGCTGGTCTCAAAGGTCTGATCCCATCAGCATCAAAATCAGAATCAGGCAAAATCCCCTAAGAAAACCCCTTCTTTTATACTCTCTAGCGTCTTTAGACGCCGTCCCCTTTTAATTTGCATATGACTCAGCAATTTCCCTTTAGATCCATATTCTTAGGCCATTTCGGCTCCACCCATCACATTTTTTGTGCGTTTTTGTGCATTTCTGTACGTTTTTGTGCATTTTTCAGCGTTTTTGTGCAATTTCGTGTGTTTTTGTGCATTTCTGTGCGTTTTTGTGTATTTTCCAGCGCTTTTGTGCAATTTCGTGCATTTCTGTGCGTTTTTGTGCATTTTGGTGCGTTTTTGTGCGTTTTTGTGCACAAAACTGCATGAAATTGCACAAAAACACATAAAAACGCATGAAATTGCAAGAAATTGCACAAAAACGCACGAAATTGCACAAACACGCTGGAAAATGCACAAAAATGCACAGTTTTTTTATTTCCCATTATTTTCCTGCTTCACCCTCAATGTAATGTCATATTTCCTGTTGTGATGTGATTTTGTTCCTCCCCTTATGTGATCTCATACTTCCTGATGTGATGATGTCCTACTTAATTTCCCCTTATTTCCGGGCATCTTTGGAAGTTTTTGTAAAAAATTGGCTTATAAGCGCCAATTTCCGTGTTTTCTTGTCATTTCTAAATTTGCTCTTGTGTGAACTGGTCAATCGGAGTATACTTCATGCTACTTTTCTGATTCATTCAACATGTGTAAGTACCTTTTAATTTTCGTCTCTTATTTTTATTTAGCAAGCTACAAGCATGCATTATATTTCATAATGCTGTTGTCGTATTATTTTACTATTTTAGCTTTCACTGTACCAATATTCACACTGTTAATCTATTTAGATGCATGTCATTGGTTCTAAGCCCTTAATCATTTCAGTAATTGATTATTAAGCTATATTGCAGATTACATATTTTTGGATTAACTGGTCACATGACATGCATCCTTTTTCTCTTTCCATTGTTTCCAGCTCAGTTAACCCGTCGTGCCATATTCAGGAAGTGGAAGACCTGATCAACACCGCCATTTCCATTATCATTTGGGCCGCACTAATCTCAACCCTTTGGATTTTCTGGAGTTCCTTTCTGCCACCTGGTTCCAGTCTAGATTTTCTGGGTCTCAATCCAGGTCCCCTGTTATCCCTTCCAACCTCCAGTTACCACTCGAGATCAATCTACTCAACCTGTGCCTGAAACCCAAGATCAGTCTACTCAGGTGCGCTATTGGTGTTTTTCTCTACGGCCAGAGTCTCCCTTTATCCCCCTACAATTTCCGGAATACTCTTCTCCAGAGCCTTCTCCCCAAAGTTCTCCTATGGAGTATTATCCCCTTGATTATGATTCGATTTACACACCCACTTCTCCTGCTTAGTAGGATGCTTCTTCCTCTACTACTGATGAAGGTGTACCCATAATCCCTTTGGACAGGCTGGCTGATCTGTAACTTTCAATAAACTAATTTTTCTTCAACTCTCGTCTTCAGCGTGTTTATTGCACAAGTACATTAAGGTCAAAGGTCAATAGTTCATTACCTATGCTCTACTCCTTAAACTACTCCTTCTTGATACTTCTGCTTTCAAGGTCAGCTTCCTGTTTTTGATACCTAAGCTGCTGACTCACTGTTGCTCAGCACTGGCTGAATATTGCTATATTATTGTTATCTAAGTAAATCATTTATTAAACATCACAGGATGATGTTAGTTTGTTTTGTTTTCCGTACTGACCTAGACAAAAAAAGAAACATGTTATGAATTGATTAGGCAAGTTCAGCAAACATGGGAAGACTGGAAAGCACCCAGCATTCATTACATTATTTGTAGTGACCATTGTACTGAATTTGTAGTGACCATTGTACTGACGATTGATTTGAACCAAGTGCAGTGCCTCAGTGCAAAATGGCTGTAGGTTTGACAGCAGTCAAGTAACCAGCACTGCTACAGGTGTTAGCAGTAACACAGACAGAAAAGGTTAAGTAGTGAAATCTATAAATTTAAAATAATATATTTAAAAATAACACCAGAAGACATTTAACTATGCACTAAAGCTCAGTAAATAAAGCAAGCTGCTTAAAGTGTGCAATATGCGCTCTTATAGTCCAAAGCACTTCCCCAAATATCACAAGCTCCAAAAAATCTTCAACCGCAACACCATCAAGATCAGCTACAGATGCATGGACGACACCAAAAAAATAATCGACAACCATAATAAACGCATCCTGAACCCACCCAAGAAAACCAACACCGCCACATCACCCAAAGAAAACAAAACATGTAATTGCCGACAAAAGAATACCTGCCTGCTCAACGGTAACTGCTTACAACATTCAGTCATTTACCAAGCCGCGGTCACACGCAAAGACAACAACACAACAGAAACATACATCGCACACCAAACACAAAAACAGCACAGAACTCAGCAAACACATCTGGAACCACAAAGAAAGAAACACTGAACACTCCATTTCCTGGCGCATCCTGTCATCAAACTCACCCTAGAACAGCCCGAGTAAAAAATGCAAGTTCTGTCTCTAAAGAGAAGTTCCTGATCCTATGTCACCCTGAACTATCAACACTCAATAAACGTAACGAACTTGTGTCTTCCTGCCACCACATAAACAAAGCCCTCCTACCTGATGCACTTCACACTGCATAAATTAAAGCACACCATTCAAACGATGCTAACTGTATATAAACTGTGGTAAAAGAATGTTCTTAATAAATCCCCTGGTGAGTGGGCAACCACGAAACAGGCTTGTCGGGATGAAATTGTAGTACTATTATTTT
>JAOUQZ010043844.1:0-12407 GCA_028564935.1 Neosilurus hyrtlii | reverse complement strand
GAGAGAGAGAGAGAGAGAGAGAGAGAGAGAGAGAGAGAGAGAGCGAGAGAGAGAGAGAGAGAGAGAGAGAGAGAGAGCGAGAGAGAGCGAGAGAGAGAGAGAGAGAGAGAGAGAGAAAGAGTTTGAAACAGAATTGAATCCTAAACTCAGCAGGATTTTGGAGTAAAGAAAGATAAAATAGTTTGTTTTCATTACTGCTTGTGTTTGAGGTTTGTGTTCGTGGCCTAATATTCTAATGAGGTCAGCTTGTAGCATGAGCCTTGAGATTCCAGAGGGCGGTGCTTACACCATACCCAGAATTAGCCCCTCCCACTTTACATGAAAAGAGATTGTACTGCAGGTTGTGGATAAACATCAGTAACCGTTTCCACCTTGTGGTTTGTCGTATATCGTATGCAGACATCATCGAGGATAAAATGTATTCCTGGAATGTTGGACTGCACGCTGGAGGGAACAGCGAGTTTATTGTCCCGCCTCATTACACACGCCGGATTCAGCTGGTCAGCTCATTACGCCATGCAGAGAGAGTGTGAGAAGAGAGAAAACACGCGTAGAGTCTAAAACGTTTCACATCCGGATATTTCTGTGATCTGAACACAAAATCATCAAAACATAAAAATGATTCACAAACCAGAAGTCGTAGCTACAATGGGAAGCGAAAATATCTCAGTTGATATACGTGAACATAACAACCTTTATTGTAGCTGTTTATAATGTTTACGATGAAAACAGCATTAAAATAGTAACGATGAGCTGTATTTAGTACAGCTAGCTCGGAATTTAGGAAAAAACAGCTTTTCAACCCGAATTCCAAGTTACCAAGAAACTCTACCTTTCTCGAGCTCTCTGACATAATCATGCCTCACGCTTCACCTCACAACAACAACCAGAGTTTATATAGTTACTGAAAACCATCAGTAAAACTAGCAGTAAAAAAATTCATATATGAATAAAAATAACAACAACAGCTATAAAAGATTAGTGCTGTGGTCGCTACACCACTTTATAAATGAAGATGAGGCAGTAACAGACCAGTTCCTGAAGGTGGCAGTACTTATTCATTCATTTGTTGAACCACTTAACCGTACAAGGGTCGCAAGGAGGCTGGAAATGAAATAGATGAAACTGATACAAATTATTTTGGACTTTCTAATAATGGATTAGAGCGAATTTCGTCTATCTAACAGGTTTATATTGTTAGATTTGTAAAATGATTCGTTCGACTTCATTAATTATATAAAAAGAGTTCCTGTGAAACTTCTTAATGTTGCTTGGTCCTGTGGATCCTGTGGAGTCCCAGTGTTTACACAGAGGAAGTTACACATATTCACATTCGAGTTACGCACATGCACACATTCATCCTTCTATGGCTCCGTGATCCGGATGAACATCTTCATCTTCATCTTCTTCCGCTTGATCCGGGGTCTGGTCGCGGGGGCAGCAGCCTAAACAGTGAGGTACATACGTCCATCTCCCCAGACACTTCCTCCAGCTCTTCCAGGGGGGACTCCGAGGCGTTCCAGGACCAGTCCAGAGACGTAGTCTCTCCAGCGTGTTCTGGGTCGACCCCGGGGTCTCCTCACGGTTGGACATGCCCGAAACACCACACCAGGGAGGTGTTCAGGAGGCATTCTAATCAGATGTCCGAACCACCTCAACTGACTCCTCTCAATGCGGTGGAGCAGCGGTTCTACTCCAAGCTCCTCCTGGATGACTGAACTTCTCACCCTAATAAAGATGTTATTCAATACCATTGAGACCAACACACACACACACACACACACACAATCAGGTACAGAAAATGTTTCAGAAAGTTTTAATTGTGTGTCGTTCACCATGGAAACTCAGACGCAGACAAACACGGCTGTAATTGAGTGCCAGCGCGTAACTGACCGATGAGGGTGTTTCTGACTCGCCCGGCGCTCGGCGTGCAGAACTCAATTCTGATTCCATCGCTATTGATTTCTGTTTATTCTTCATTGAAACAGCACTGGTTGATTTTTATAAACAATTTCTATACCAAGGTCAAATCAGATCGAGCACCATTGTGTGTTTGTGTGTGTGTGTGTAATATTCAGAAATATCTTGTAAATATGATGAAACTGCATACGTTATGAGCATACGTGTGACTCATAAGCAAACACACACACACACACACACACACACACACAAGCACTCACTGGAGTGTTTGTACATCACTGTGGGCTTTATTAGACACCCCCGTCCCCGAGCCCATGTTCTGAGGAATCTCGTCATCACAGCGTTCAGTCGTAACCTCAAACTCACCAGGTAGAATCAGAGTAAACGTCCCAGCCTTCGCTCCGCACATGCATCGGTGACCTTTAGGAGCCCATGACCCTGTCCTTGGTTGACTACTTACCCTTTCATACCACCAGTGCCCTACAAGACCCACCCTTTTATCCAACTATCTCCCTAATCCAGTTGTCTAGACGTCACGATTTACCCTCATCAGAGTGACTCAGATCTTTATTCTTGCTCTTTTTTATGCTTATTACATCACTGAAGGAGGAGGAGGTGGGTGAGGAGGAGGAGGGTGAGGAGGAGGAGGGTGAGGAGGAGGACATCAATCATCTGATGATGTTTTGAAAACGTCCCGGAGTGACTTTCGCTTTGACGTTTAGCACATCATATGGTTTATATTCCACAACAATTCATTTTGCACCAAGCCACAGCACTGTAGAGTTCTGGGTTCTGATTGGTCATGGTGGTGATTAATGGTCTATGCTGGTGGATCTGATAATAGTGCAGGTTCAAATCACGTTATCGTTTCAGCACATGCACCACATACACAGATGACTTTTCTTTTAAATGCTATTGTCACTTTTTTAGATCTCCTTCATCTCTCACTCTCTTTCTTTCTTTCTTTCTGTTTCATCAGCGCTCCTTCACAGATTCAAGCTGTATATAAACATACCCAGGACGGCCACGGTGCTGTAGTGGTTAGCACGTCCACCTTATAGCTAAAAGGTCCTGGGCTCACCAAGAATATTTCTATGTGAAGTTTGCATGTTCTCCCTGTGCTTGCATAGGTTTCCTCTGGGTACTCAGGTTTCCTCCAGCAGTTCATAGACATGCACATTAGGGTAATTGCCCAGGATAAGATTATATTTCATCACAAACCTTTTCATGTTTGTTTCACTTCTTGGAAAAAATTACCATGAATTTAAATTTTTATGTGGAGTGCTCCCGCTCAGGATAAGAATCAGCAGCTGAGGAGCTGAGCCAGAAGGCAAAGCTCTCAATTTACCAGTCAATTTACGTTCCCACCCTCACCTATGGTCACAAGCTTTGGGTAGTGACCGAAAGAACGAGATCGCAAATACAAGTGGCTGAAATGAGCTTCCTTCGCAGGGTGGCAGATCTCTCCCTTAGAAATAGGATGAGAAGTTCTGTCATCCGGGAGGAACTCAGAGTAGAAGCGCTGCTCCTTCATGTTGAGAGGAGCTAGTTGAGGTGGTTCGGGCATCTGATTAGAATGCCTCCTGAACGCCTCCCTGGTGTGGTGTTTCGGGCATGTCCGACCGGGAGGAGACCCCGAGGTCGACCCAGAACACGCTGGAGGGACTATGTCTCTCGGTTGGTTTGGGAACGCCTCGGAGTCCCCCAGAAGAGCTGGAGGAAGTGGCTGTGGAGATGGACGTCTGGACCTTAGGCTGCTGCCCCCGCGACCCGACCCCGGATCAAGTGGAAAAGGTGCCAGTGCTTTGAAACAGTCAAAGGGAAAGCTGGACGGAGGAAGAGGAAGATGCTGGTGGAGGAGTGATAGTTTACACTCAGAAAGTGAGAAAGCAGTTCCACAGACGTTCCATTACATCATTAAATGTAACTATAAATGGATAAAAGTATACTGCGGTGTTTTTTGATAACTGACTATTGCGTGTGGCTTTAGGGATAACTCTATTTCACACACACACACACACACACATACACACACACACACACACACACACACACACACGCACACACACACACACAATTATATTGTTTCAGGCTTTTTCATTCAGACCCAGACCAGAAATCAATTTGAGCCGAGTTGCAAGCGCTGTGTCTGTACTGCGGCGAGCCGCTTCGCCTCCAGCAGTCGTGTTGCGAGTGAGCACATTGCAGTCGGCTCCTCGATCTGCTGACCACTCAAAAACCACTCTCAGCAAAAACAAACCAAATTAATTGACACTCATACCCTATTACAATGTCTCTGTGTTTGTGCTGCTTTAATATCTGCACTGCGATTAGGACGGCGCCGTCTCCATCAGCAGCATGGCGACAAAGAGGACGTTGCATATCGGAGGAAAGGAGACACATCGGAGACCTTCTCGAGTTTAAACAGCATGTTTACTTCTTTATCTACACCTTTCCCCACTTCTATGTGGGGTGCAATATTTCTGAACAACCTTCTCCATCCTTCTCCCAACCTTTCTAACCATTTCCCACCATTTCCCTTCCCGATCCTTCTCCAACCACCTTCTACCATCTCCAACCATTTATGACCTTCTCCATCCTTTACCCACCCTCTCCAATCATTCCTAACTATCTCCAACCATCTCCTACAATCTTCAACCTTCCCCATCCTTCTCCTGCCACCTCCTGCTACCTCCTAGTATCTCTTACTTTCTTCATGCTTCTCCAACCATCTCTCACCTTCTCTAATCTTCTTTCTCTATCCTTCTTCTTACCCTTTTCAACTTTCTACAGCTCTCTCCCACCCTTTTCAACCTTCCTTTGTTTTGCACCTTCTCTAACCCTCTCCAACATTCTTTCACCTTCTCCAACCTTCACCAGCTTTCTGCAATTTTCTCCTGCTCTCTCCAACCACCTTCCACCTTCTACAACCTGATCCAATTTTTATCCAACTATATTCAACCATCTCCCTCCTTCTGCATACTTCTCCAACTATCTCCAACCTTCTCCAACTATCTGCTACCTTCTCTAACCGTCCTTCATATTCTCCCATCTTCTCTGACCCTCCATGACCTTCTACAACCTTCTCCCTCCTGCTTCTCACCCTTTTTAACCTTTTCCAATCTTCCTTTATGTTTCCACCTTCTCTGACCCTCTATAACCTTCTTCCACATTTTACAACCTTATTCGATTTTCTCCAACCATCTCCCACCATCTCCAACCTTCCTTCGTGTTTTTACGTCATCTCCAAACCACGTCAATTTTCTCCCATCCTGTCCAACCTTCTTCCACCTTCTTAAACCTTCTTGCTCCTGCATTTCCTCCCTTTTACTTCCTTTATTCTATTCATCCATCTCTCCTTTAACCTCTCCCTCTTTCTCTCTCCCCAGCATATTTCCTGTCTCTCCTGATCACATGACCAGACCACTTCAACCCACTTTCCTATGCTTTCTTTAGTATCTCTCCTTCGCTCGTTGTTCTTCTGAGTCTCCTGTTCCTTATTGGTCGGGTTTCCATTAAAGTGTTTCACAAAACACAGTAAAAGTAATAAAACATCTGAAAGAACATGATAGCAAATGATCCATGTAAGTGTTAGGAGATGTTATGCGAATAAAGATGTGAAGAATCTTCTGGACCTCTGAGACCTGATGTTTGGACCTGGATCTTGACCTCATCCAGCGCAGTAGCCGTGATGGACTCCACACATTGATTTCAACCTTCTTCGTGTGTTCCCCCCCACCACTCATGTCTCCACTCAATACCTTGGCGCTGACCTACCCACTCAACCAATCACCCTGAGGTGAGGATCATGAAGAGTGCACCGTGTTCTGAAGATTTAGTTGACAGCAGTGGGGGCCTGGTCAGAATGGAAAAATGTGCAGTTTTTAAGTCCGTACTCACTGTGCTTAAAATGTTCCTGCGTATGTCTTACCATGCGCCTGTTCATGCACGCACCACTTCCAGTGCATTCTTATTACAACCAATCAAATCGATCAATCACGCTTACCACAGTCCACGTTTTCTTGAGTCCACATCGACGTTCAGAAAGTCCACGTCACGCTTGCACTGCACCACTTACGTTCCTACTAGTTCCAAGTTACGTCGTCGCTATCATCCTTCACATCCACACCCTACATTTTTTTAATATGTTCAAAGTTCGACCGCGTCCTTTGTGTCCATGGAAACCATACCATGTCCTTATCAGTTTCTACTGTGTTCCTGTTACACTGTGGGATGTAATGGAATCCTTGTGGAGTGATGTTTTTTTTGTTGCTGTTGTTGCAAAGGTCCCTTCAGGGCTTTCATACAAATTTGTCCCACATTCACAGATTTCCTCGTGCGCACAGGATCATTTTTCAGGATTTAATTTTTAAATTACTTTATTTGCCGAACCGCTTAATCCTACTAGGATCTGGAGGCTAGAGCCTATCTCAGCCGACGATACACACGTACAACCATTCACACTCACACTGGGGGGCAGTTTGGAACAGCCAGTTATCCTAATGTGCATGTCTTTTGGAATGTTTGAGGAAACCAGAGTACCTGGAGAAACCCATGCAAACTCAACACAGAAACCGAGCCCAGGACTCGAACCCATGACCTTGTTGCTGTGAGGTAGACATGCTAACCAGTGCACCACCATACCTCCCCAATGTTATGTGTATTTTTGGTAATTATATTAACCCTGACCCAGTGGCCAGGCCACATCTCTATGTTTTGTTTTCTTCTACAGTTCCTCTAGGGACCTCATCTTTATTTTTATTTCTCAGTGTTCCTGTTCTTTTTCTAAAGAAATGAAGCAGGGGTTGAAACCTCAGCAGGCTCTCAGCAGGGTCGTGTATTGGCCGCCGGGTGGCGCTGCAGCTCTTCATATCATCCTGCGTTAAATTGAACCTTCAGCTTCAGAAGTGAAACAAGAGAAGGAGAAGAGCTCGGGAGCAAAAAAGCAATAAAGAAAGCAAGAAAGAAAGCAAGAAAGCAAGAAAGAAAGAAAGCAAGAAAGCAAAAAAACAATAAAGAAAGAAAGCAAGAAAGCAAAAAAGCAATAAAGAAAGAAAGACACATGCTCCCAGATTAGATTAAACTCAGTGTGTGTGTGTGTGTGTGTGTGTGTGTGTGTGTGTGATCACGGAGCAGGAATCAGGAGAGAGATCAGCGCTCGAGCTCACTTTTCATGCACGTCGAGTCGCCTGGCTGCATCTGGTCTCTCTCTCTCTCTCTCTCTCTCTCTCTCTCCAATTCTTCCTCGTGCATGGACCAGGAGGACATCATTCCCTGAATCCTTTTTTCCTTTTAACTGCGGATCAGACATCAAACCCTGCTGTGTGTGTGTGTGTGTGTGTGTGTGTGTTATTCTGTGCATGGTGCATGAGAAAGAAGACCGAGATGAGCATCGTGCACTGAATGTAAAGCAGAGACTGGAGGACAGGGTCCGATAGCAGAGGCTGGATATTGCTGGAGAGCATTGCATGAATTAAACAGCACCCCTGCGCGTGCAGAGAGAGAGAGAGAGGGAGAGAGAGGGAGAGAGAGAGAGAGAGAAAGAACACGCGCAATAACACCAATTAAAATGCACTAGCGTTTTTATTGTATTTGGGGGGTTTTACGCACCGCACACACACACACACACACACACACACACACACACCCTCGCACCCATGGCTTCGTTGTACCAGAGGATCACGGGGAAAATCAACACGGGCGAGTCGTTCCCTGGTCCCCCGGAGGCCAGCCGTCTGCTCGGCGCGCGCGACAAGGCGACCCGGAGTCCTGAGCCGCGTCTCGAGCGCCGCCGCGGGACCACGCGTGAGGATGAGGACGTAAGAGCTTCCGATTTTTCCTTAAAAAAGAAGAATGAAGGAAAAGAAAAGGTGGATTAGAGTTCTCCTCGCTTTCACATAGTGATGCAGTGATCCATCTGCAGGAGTGTTTCTCACTGTCTTACCTCTTACACACACACACACACACACACACACACACACACACAACACGTCGGCAAAAGTGGAAATGAAGCCTGATTTTTATTTATTTTTATTCTATTTATTTGTACAGGATGATTTTTTCAAGTTTTTTTTTTGTTAAATTATAGAATTTTAAATGACATTTGCAGCACCGTTACTCCACAAACACGTTTATTTCTAAGTAGAATTTCATGCAGATTTTTGTACCTTTGCCGACATTTCGCTCCAGACTTGGTGTAAATTTGTACAGTTTAGAAAGTGATGCTCTGCTGTTCGCTTTTGGATTGTCGACTCTCGACACTTGACTGTGATTATGTCAACAGACACCCCCCCCCCCCCCAGTTATGATTTTTGATTACAAATCAGTGGCGGGACGGTGATGTAGTCCAGCAAGAAGCTTCTGGTTCGAGTCCCGGGCTCAGTGAGGGCGTCTTTTATGGAGTTTGCATGTTCTTCCTGTGTTCACGAGGGTTTCCTCTGGGTATTCTGGTTTCCTTTGACCGTCCAAATGCACATTACGCTAATTGGCTGCCCAAACCGCCCCTAGGTGTGAGTGTGAGTGTGAGCATGAATGGTTGTGTGTGTAATGGCCCTGCAATGGACTGGTGAGCTGTTCAGGGTGTACCCTGACCTCACCCGGAGCCAGCTGAGACATGCTCCAGCCTCCCTGCGGACCTTATAGAATTAAGTGGTTCGGCAGATACATTAATGAATAATTATTCATGATAGCAGATGAAACACATTCTACACTTAGGTGGCGCTGTTTACCGTTTAACCTCTTTTAGCCTTTTATGCAATTTTAAAGGCATCTATAAAATGTTTAAAACTTAAAACGTGTTACTGGTTTCTTCTGGTTAAATAAACAGGTCAGGATTGTTTTCCGAGTGTGGATATACTGTACACCTTTCATTTATTATTTAGAGGACACATTTTGTATTAATGGCCAAGCAGTAGTTAATTATACACCAGGCTACATTTCATCAAACAGCGGCCATGGCGTTCATAAATCATCTTATAATATTTTACTTTGTTTAAGGTATTAAAAAAACAAAACCCTTCCTGTTGTTTACACGCTCTGGTTCTCATCCCTTCATGTGTTCTGTGAGCTTCAGAAAAAGTTTTGCTTCATACCAGACATGTGAAACCTCGACTCTGCACTGGACCAGAGTTTATATAATTACCACAACATAAAAATAAAACTGGGGTGGTGTAGTGGTTAGCACGTCCACCTCACAACACGAAGGTCCTGGGTCCGAGTCCTGGGTCCACTGAGGGTGGTTCTGTGTGGAGTTTGCATGTTCTTGTGCCTGGGTTTCCTACCACAGTCCAAAGACATGCACAGTAGGCTAACTGGCTCTTCCAGATTTCCTCTAGGTGTGAGTGTGAATAGTTGAGTGTGTGTGTGTGTGTTGGACCAGCAACGGAGTGGGGAGCTGACCAGGGTGTACCCTACCTTCACCCAGAGTCGGCTGTGATAGGCCCCAGCCTCCATGCAACCCTAGGAGGATTAAGCAGGTTGGCAAATGAATAAACGGAACAATTGTCCCACATCGATGCTGTTTGGAGACGTCTGAACACACTTTCTAGTTTGTCAGATAAAATAAAGAGAACCTGAGTTTACTGAAGAGGGAAGGACGCGGTACATGAAAGAGGAAAAGACAAACGTGCTTCTGAAAGAGGTTACATTTAACGTCACCTTTATTCATGTGAACTTTGACCTCTGTGTTCATGAACGATGCTGTTGTGAGGCGACCAAAAGCAGTAACGTGTGACTGCGTGTCCCCGGCGTCTCTCTCAAACAAAATGGAGGCGTTGTTAATTATTCTGGAGCAGTCAGACTGTTGTCTCAGCTTTTTTTGTGGTAAAATTCTACTCTCTTGCTCTCTCTCTCTCTCTCTCTCTCTCTCTCTCCCAGTGTTATAAATGTTGGAACCTCTATTATTATCCCAATTTATTACACGTTACATGCAGTGCTGTTTGAGTTGTAGCCTCACAATGCATCTGTCCTTATTTTGTCCTCTAAACAAAACAGATTTCACTTTGCAAACGCTGCGTTGTACATCCATGATCTCATTCCAAACTGCTGGTATTGATCATGTGGAACGTTGTAATGGATTAGCGAAGTGATATCTCCCTTCCTGAAAGAGATTTCCGTCCCCTTTTTCTTGAACCTTGACCACGGTTTATCTCCGAGCGAGCTCTCCAGTATCACACCTACAGCAGCTACCATCTACAGGGTGAAGGATAACAAAGCTTGTAATGAAGCACAAACTGCATCTTTTTGAGCTGGTATCATTCTGCTAACCGCTCGCTTCTGCATAGCTGACCTTACAGACACTGATGATTGGCTAGCATTGCTGTGATTAGCAGGGAAGAGCAAGCGAGTATGCCCCTCCCACTCTGACAGCATGGCCAATTTTTGCTGCCTTGCACCCCTGACATTAAACAAATTCAAACTTGTGATCTCTGGATATGGCCTGGTGAGCTGTCCAGGGTGCCCTCGGCCAGAGTTGGCTGAGATGGGCGCCAGCCTCCCCGTGACCCTAATTAGGAATAAATGGTTCAGAAAATGAACGATGAACGATCTTCGGATGATACGAGCAACACTTTTCGGTTCTGCATGAGAAAATTTCTTTGAAGGCTTCTGGAAGAACCGAAGAAGCTTTTCGTTAATATTTTCATTGGGAGAAACATCAACCTTTTCCATTTCCATTCATTCATTTATTTGCTGAATCGCTCGAACATACTAGGATTGCAGGAGGGGTGGAGCCTATCTCAGCTAATTAGCCTAATGTACATGTCTTTGGACTGTCGGAGGAAACCGGAGTATCTGGAGGAAACCCACGCAAGCACGGAGAGAACATGCAAACTCCACACAGAATCACCCTCGCCGAGCCCAGGACTCGAACTCAGGACCTTCTTGATGTGAGGCAGATGTAGTGTGCCAGTAACCACTCTGCCGCCCTGATGTTTTCAGGAAGTAGTGCGAGCGAAGCTGAGTGTGATTATGGGTAATTATGGGGTAATCGTTGGAATATTGTGGTGGTGTAAGAGGAATAAAACAACTTGGGTCTAATCAGCGTTTCATCACATTAGCATCAGCCCGCTGTTGATTATTTTCCTTTATCAGAACAACACAGAGAGGTTTATTCCTTCCGTTTTATTCCTTGTTGCACAGCAGGAAGGTGTTTATTTGCAAAGCTCAGCAGTGCCATTATCTTTCAGTTAATTATTCATGAAGGAAACCTCGACAGTCAGCTGACACACGATCCTAATATCGGGAAAAAAAGCAATAAAAGCAAACATATATAAAGCATTACGCTGGATTTTTAGATGAGGAGCGTTCTGTGTTTGGTGCGTGATGACTCTGTGAATAACAGTGAGGATGTTTTGATGAGCGGAAACGGTGCGGCAGCCAGTGAACGCAGCATGAGCACGTGCTTCATCTCGGATTATTGCAATTAGTGTCTGTAATTGGAAGGCGGGAGGGAGGAGAGCTCTGCCTCTGAGAGTGTGGTGTTATCAGGGAGGAGTGCGTACTAGGAACTCGGAGGTCGTCTTTACCATGATTCAGTCCAGCGTTTTTAAACATGACATCACCGTACTGACTGGAAGTGTTGCGGTTCGCTGTTCTCTGTAATTTGGTGTTATTAAATAATTCCATAAACATCACATCCGCTGTGACAGACGCTAGGATTTCACCCTGGATGTTTTTAGCACTCTGTTATTCTTGAAAAGCCGTACTGAGTTTTTTCTCCTGAGCTCCAGGTGGGGAAGCTGCCAGCCAGTACAGAGAGCTTATTTAATGACCCGGAGCTGGCCGCACCAGAATAGAGTGACATTCAGAAAGGACGGCAGCCTGTGGATGGGGTGGCTTAGTGAGGAGGAGTATCGACTGTGTGTGTGTGTGTGTGTGTGTTCTTGAATGAGGAAAACCTATTATAATAGCCCGCTTTATTACTTTAGTAAATGCAACTTGGAATGTAACAGGAACTGGGTTTAGGGCTGATTTTTGGTATTTAAGACTGATATTTGGCCATTATGGCTGAATGTTGGGCTTTGGTCAATACAGCTGATTTTTGCCCTTTAGGGCTGAATGTTTGCCTTTAGGGCTGAATATTTGGGTTTCAGGGCTGATTTTTTTGGTATTCAAGGCTGATATGGTGGATTTATAATGGCTGCTTGGTCTTAAGGCCTGATATTTTGGCATTAGGGCTGACTTTTTTGTGGCTTTGGGGCTGATTTTTGGCCTCTAAGACTGATGTTTGGACTTTAGGTCTGATGTTTGGTGTTAAGGCTGTTTTTTTGGGGCTTTGGGGCTGATGTTTAGCCTCTAGGATTGATGTTTGAGTTTTAGGGCTGTTGTTTGGCTTTGGGGCTGATATTTGTATTCTACGACTGATGTTTGTGCTTTGGGGCTGATTTTTAGCCTTTGAACCTGATTTCAAATTTCAAATTTTTATTTGTCACATACAAATTATACACAGTACAATATGTAGTGAAATGCTTAGTACAACTGTCCAGAAT
>JAOUQZ010043843.1:0-12410 GCA_028564935.1 Neosilurus hyrtlii | reverse complement strand
TATATATATATATATATATATATATATATATATATATATATATATATATATATATATATATATATATATTAGCATTTTTTCAGGAGCCTGAGACTTAAGAATTTCATTACCAATGATTACTGTCATAAATTGTTGTGTAATGACAATAAATAATTCTTATTCTTGTAAGAACCACCACCAGTTTGATTTCTCCGATACATGCTGTAATACAAACAGCTCTACAAGCCCTCCCTTTTATCATGTTAATGATAACAGATTATCTAGAACAACAACTATAATGAGAAAGGAAAAGTATAACAGTCAGGGGCCCATTAGGATCAGAAATTCCTTTAGGGATTCAATCTAACTATCTAAAGCTATTTTTGTAAGTTATTGTGTAACATTCAAGAAGAGAAGACATGGTCCATTGGATCAGTGAGGGCAGGCAGGTCAACATGCAGGAGCATAGGAACACAATACTAAACCTACGAGCAGCACCGGGATGACCATAGAAATCCGAACAGGCCTGCCACCAGCCCTCCCCTTGGAATGCACCATATTCATCCATATGTAACTGCCTCACCACAGTGTGTATGTGTTGGAGTGCTCGGGTGATGATTCCTGCCTTTCCATTATTGGCTGGTATGCATGTGTAGCATTTCTCACTCAATCTTTAATCTTAATCTTTCCCTTCTTTGCCAGGAGCATGTCCAGCATCAACCTGTTCTGTGTGGTCATAATGCACAGTGGTATTAGCTTGACCTTGACAACCTCCAGTGCTGTCACTGTTTCACTGAGAAACACAGCTAATCGTTAGTGAGTGATCACCAGTTGATTCCAGAATTGTGTTAGTCTATACTGAGGAAAGAAGGCATGAAAAAAACTTATTCTGTTTTATATCTAGCTGGTGTTCAACCAGAGGGAAGTTAGGAATGGTATTATGACTGTGTCTATAATGAAACACCATCACAGGGCATTCAAGGGAGTAAACATACATACCCCAGTTCAGTCGGCTGGCAGGTACTAGTACGACTTTGTTCCACATATCTAGTACAAGTCGGGCTTATTACAGGTAAAAGTGGCTAGGGTGGGGAACTTAGCATGCTCACACACATGACCCATTGTATGCATTGTACACTGTTGTACCAGATGGTCCTGGTATGAATATTTTGGGCTACTTGATTCACATACACCATAGCTGATAGCTTGTGTTTTAGTGGAAATATTCCACCTTTCCATGTGCCAACTTGCATTGGAAGAAAAGAGATACTTGGGGAGTGATCACCACTGGTTCAGTGCCTTTAATCAACCCTACATCATACTTACCCTTTGCCAAAACCTCAGCTGGAACTTCCACCTGGCATGAGTGCACTTTAGCTGGCATCACCTCTTCTGTTAGGGTGGAGAAAAGAAAAGAGCTTGTGCTGTGTTGAGGCTCAGCTGTGAGAGTTACGCTGTCCTGTACATGTACAATTATATGTTCCTGCTGTATGTATGTTTTTAAAACTGGATGGTAAGTTATATAGGGGTCATCTGTCTGTTCCCATCTATCTGACTTGCTGACACATTTAGCCAGCCACACGCCCACATCCCTCCATTGTTTGTTTTCTGGTTTTGCCAGTTAAACATGTGGCACAGATTTTTGAACATCAAAGAAATCTCGCTGGCAGTACCCCCAAAGATTTTTTATTTTATTTTGAGTTTACATGCTAATTCAATTTCCAGACACTGATCCTCGCAAGCACACAGCTTAATCCAATAAGCACAGCAATGTTCCAACCAGTACAAAGACATTTGGGTCAACCTCTCTTTTACATGTGTCCTGAAACCAGGCTTTTTTATATAATTTACCTGAATCCTGATGCACATGTGATGTGATTCTCACTCAGAAATCTGTGCCAGTCAGAGACACTCTCACCATGCCTGTGTGATCACGTGTGTGGTGCAACAGGGAATTGAATCACGGACAGCTCGCCACTCGAAAATATAAAGGGGTATTTCTGGCACTCATTGAACTCCCACGAGCTCAAGAGGGGTTTTGTTGAACGAAATCTCAACACCATTGGACTCAGATGTTAGGTTTAAATATAATTTTATGCATTAAATCCATCTTAATCCAGCAAGTTGACAATGCAGGAGGAGGAAATGAGAAAAGAGTGCTTGTTACATGTTCTCTCCGTCACAGTTGAGAGCCACTGTTGAAACTTCATCAAAGTGATGTCCAGTCAATCCCACAATGCACACAGAGCGAGAGCTCAATTTTGGATCAGAATTTAGTGAACACCATTCTAGGACTGAGTGGGTTGACCCTGAGTCAACCAACAAGTTCAAAAGAACATCGCTAATGGTTTGAGGAATGCAGGGCAGATGAATAAATGGTTTCTGTGCATAGAAGAGATAGGGTCACTTTATTAAAATTGCAGTCTCTCTTTGGTCGGAACAGATTGGTTACGTTCCTGTGTTAAGTTATTGTTTCACTGTGTGTTCCTGTCTGGGTGTATCTAACATATTTTGAGTGTTTGTGTCTGTCTGTGTTACCTTTTCATCTGTCATCAGCTGATCCCATGATCCCTGTATCCTCCGCCTCAGTATCCTCAGTCTGCTTGCCCCTGGGGGCAATCCTTGACTAAATGTCCATTCTCCCCACACTGGAGGCAGGAGAGGTTCGGATAGGTGGCCCATCTTCCTGTAGCCAAAACATGCACTGGGGCCTGTGGCCTTTGCCCCAGCTGCGGTTTATCTTCCTCTGCCACTTACCCTTTCTCTTTGCTGGTGTGGGGCGAGGTGGTTGAAGCGTATTTCTCGATGCTGGATGGGTTTGTGGTTTCCCAGAGGTGAAACGCTTGTTTTAGTAATTGGGCAATGGCTGGCTTTATGCCATTGAGGAAGCTGTTTTTATGGTGGGCTTCCCTTGCTGCAGGTCTTTGTAAACTGATATCTCTGTATGTTCATTAGGCATGACAGGTAGACAACTTCTTCCTGCTTGCACTGTACTATTTTTGTCAGGTTTATTCTGAGTGGGTATGCAGCTGTCTAGACTATATATAGGAAACCATACAAATGTAATAAAACTATTAACATTATTTATGTCACCCTCGTCAGGTCAGTGGTTAACAGTTAAGTGTACATTATGCATCATGCATAATTATTAAGATTTTCTTTACCAATTAGTTGTCGTTTAGTTGCGAAATATGCAGCAATTGTTGGCTGGCTTAGAGATCTTGACTGGTTTGCCAAGCTGACAAATTCCGTCTGTTATAACTTATACATTTCCCACCTGGCACTGTAAGGCGTAATTTTAAAAAATGCTGTGTTTCCCCGTATGGACTCAAAAAATCCCTACCTTCCCTAATTTTTTTGTTATGAGTATATGTTGTACTCCACATAACAATTGCCAGAGCCGAATCCTTGCAACGTTTTTAAAAATTTGTATATCCATCAATTCAGAGTAATGAGTAAAGTGACTCACTGCTTGAGATAGGTTTAGGACTATAAGAGTACACATTGCAAACTTTAAGCAGCATGCTTTATTTACCAAGGTCCAATGTATAGTAATGTATCTTTGAGTGTTTTTATTTTAAATTAAATGGATTTGGTTACTTACCCTTTTTTGTTCAAGCTTGTTGACAGTTTCTGAATGTTGCGGTGTTAATGTTGACACCTGTAGCAGTGTTTTCCAGGCTGCCTGTGTCCATTTAGCTTCCTAATCCATTTATCATGCGTTTCTTTTTCATCTGGGTCAGGACGGAAAACTGAACAAACTAACACCATTCTGTGATGTTGTGTGCAAACTGCCACTATACAACTTTGAGACATGAGCACTGAACCAGGACTTAAGCTATTAATAAATTGATGTTCTTAATAATGCATATACTGAAATCTTCATGCACACTTTGTTCATGTTTTTTCACATTTAAAAAACCCTTGGGTTGGCACAATTTTGCCAGGTTGTTTGGTTTACTGGAAACACAGCTTTTTTTTATTATGCCTAATAAATCGACCACGTAGTTCATCATACCGGTTTACAAGCTTCCCCCAGCATCATCAACTCCCATAGTTATTGCTTAAAACATATAAATATTCCGTGCTTTGCCTAGTGTAGCAGCCCTTGGTCGTGAGAAGAACCACAGTGGAGACTGTCTAACAGGTGTTGCTAATTGTGGTTATTTAGTCCGAAGTCTTTCAAATACGGTGTAAAGTATAAAAAATAAATACAAATTATTTTGCTGCTTCCTCAACAAATATATAAAAAAAGACATGGATATACAGTACAAAACTTTCACTCTTACCCAAAAACTGTGCTGTAATATAAAAGCACATAGCTTAGACCTTTACTACCTTACAGAATAAAATAATAAGCACTCCAACAGTTTAATTTTAACAGAAATCCCTTTCTATTACAAACACCACTAAATACTCCGCTTAACCAAGGGATGCCTCTTTATAGACAGCTAGCTGGCACTCCTTGGACTGCCTGTTCACATGAGCTAAACACAAGAAAATATCTTTGCTAACTGCACACAGCTAGACATTCAATATGCTGTATTTGTAACTGGTAATATCATTCTTAGCTACCATGGTAATATAAACAAAATAGGAAGAAATGGTTAGGAAAATGCTTGCCTGAACAATAAACTGCTCATTCTGTTGTCCTCATCCTTTTTAAGCCCCTGGAGCATGAATAACAATAGGTCTAATGACATCACTTGCCATCACTTACAAACAGGCTAAGTAAAAAGTACCCAGTGCTAGTTGTTGAGTACACAGGGATTCCACTGGCCGCCAACTCTTAATGAAACCTATGGTATTGTATGCTTATAATAGGCAAAATTTCCCCCACAGCTTATAAATTAATTAAAAAATATAATTCTAGTTTAGATCAAAGTGGAAAGGTGTAAATTATTTTTTTTTATAAGGGGGAATAACTGTTACCTTATTAAAACTCAAGAAACCTTCCATCAAGATAAATTATATTTTTCCATTCTGATTGCTAAGATTCAGTTCAGCTTTAGGGTTTGAAGTAACACAGCCAGAGCTGTTGGCACTTTTGGATAGCATGAATTAACTGCAAACCATATGGAATAGTTTAACGAGTTAAGAAATAAACATATATGTGAACACTATGCCTGAACTTATTTAAGTTGAGTTATTTTTGTTATTACTAAATGTTGGGTAATTTGAAAAATCACGTATTCGTTCCTCTCCCTCTGCATTTCCCTCCTCTCCTCCCCAGTCTCTGGATCCAGGAGCTGCTTGGAAAAAAAGAACAATCACACGACGGAAATGCAAATGTTCGTTTATTACAAGTCTCTTATAAATCAGGATAGCGAGGAAGCCTTGGATCAGCCAAAACAGCTCCTCTAACAGACACAGAAAACAATCCCGTATCTGGGATATGACCTTAAACAAAAAGTCTATAACATTGCTTGACTCAGCAGTTGCATGACTCGAGAAAGAATAACAGAATAACAGCAAAACAGCGCCACACAGGGACTGGTCTATCAACTAGGTCAAGAACATCTAGATTAACAGACATGCTGAGTTGCACGTACAAAACAGGAAAACAACAAGGACATTCACTCAATCAATCTAGGTCATAAGACGCATAAATTATGCATTAATAAATACTCATTAATAATGTCAAGCTAAATACGTGATCTTACAAACCCGTAGTAATATATTTTCCCTCACTAAATATTGTTGTTTGTTTACTTATTGTAATCAATATGATCCAATATTACATGAAATAAATACTTGAATAGTACTTGGTTTCTGATTTATTTTCATTCTGTTAAATATATAATCATCACTTCATGACTGTATTTTTTTAAATTCCTTTAATCACTAAACCATTGCATATGGTTTCAAGTTAATTCATGCTATGCAAAAGTAAAAAAAAAAACAAACTTTAAATTGTTCTGATAAATTGGTATTTTCAGGGTCTTTGTTTATTAGCCATACTTTTATTACTGTTAATATATAATTTTTTTTCCCTCATTGCCTACTAAATAACTATTATAGAGAAGTCATATAGAGTATTTTTTTTATTAGCAGCCCTTTTAGAAAAAAATGAGGTGGTGTATAATCTTCACTTCGCTGAAGGGTGGTACAGGATACATATGAGAACAGTGTAACAACAGTAAAGTGTGCAGTAGGGGTTGGGATTGCATCAAGAATCGGTTCTGAGTCCCTTCTTGGGCTATCATGTTTGTGGATGACATTCTGATGTGCAGTGAGAGCAGGGAACAGGTGGAGATAAGTCTGGAGACGTGGAGGTACCCACTGTAGAGAAGAGGAATGAAAGTCAGCAGGAGTAAGAAAGAGTACATGTGAGAATGAGAGAGAGTGTGATTAACCAGTGCAGCTGTAAGGAGTAAAAGTGATGAAGTGAGATAAATTTAAATACTTGGGGGTTGACTATCCAAGGTAACAGAGAGTGTGGTACAGAAATGAAGAATAAAGTGCAGGCAGGGTGGACGTTGATGGAGTGATTGGTGATAGAAGGTTATCTGTATGAGTGAAGTGGAAGGTTTATATGACAGTTGTGAGACCAGCCATGCTGTACAGTTTAGAGATGGTAGCACTGACAAAAAGATAGGAGGCATAGCTGGAAGTGACAGAGATAAAGATGCTGCAATTTTCTCTGGGAGGGACAGGAATGGACAAAATTAGAAATGAATATGTTAGAGGGACAGTACAGATCAGAGTGCTGTGGGAATAAAGTAAGGGAGGCCGAATTGAGATGGTCGTTATCATGTGCAGAGACGAAATAATGGGTGTAGGGTTAGCTCTGGTTATGTACCAAAATCAGTTAAACTGTTGGCTATTAAACCTCTAATTAATAAATCTGACTTTAATCCCTGTTAAAGATCAATATAGATCGATATCAAATGTCCCATTTTATCGTCAAGATCTTTTAAAAACCTGTTGTTTATGTATCAATCAGGATTTAGGCCTTATCATAGCATAAAAAATGTTAAGTTGGGTGTTGCACGAGGTTCTGTTCTAGGCCCACTGCCTTTTTCCCTATACATGCTCCCTTTGGGTAATATTATTCATGAACATGGAATTAGCTTCCATTTTTACGCTGATGACTCACAGTTGTATATTTCAGCAAAGCCAGATGAGAGATAGCAGCTTAATAAAGTTGAAATAGTACCAAGAAATTTGTAAAGGACATTAGACACTGGATGCTTACTAGCTGTTTTTTGTATCAAATCTTTTTTTTTAATTCACAGATTTCCTGTTTTGCCTTAGTCTTGTTATTAACATATCTCCAGAAAGACTTTGGAGTAGTCATCACATCTCTAATGATTTTTGATTCATACGCTCTGTGTGCTTCTCTGGTAGCATTAGCCACACGGTTCTGTAAAGACCTGAATTTCTCAAAATCTTGATCCAAGCTGGTGTGTTTGTACTTTCTTCAAGCTGCCTTTTTTCCTTAACAGTTTTTCTAGTTAAGACTGGCTTCAATACTGCAGATTATATCAGGGTCAATGGTTTTGCATGACAGACAGTTCATATTTCTTGTTCAGAGTCGCATCAGCAATGTGTCTCAAACTATACGAATTTATACCTACCGCACATTTGCACAGTTACGACTTATATATGTGATTTTTTTAATGTAAACAACTGAGTACGCTCACCTCCTCCATCATGGCATCAGTGCTGTTTTCCTGTGCACATGCACAGTGGCATTGAATCCTCAAAACCTCATGCATATTCATGAGGAAAACTAAGACGTTTACAGCTAAAATTATCTGTAACACAAAGGAGGTACCATTGTAAATAATCAGCGAAAAGTTAAAATTATAAAGTCTCTCAATTCAAATCATCTATTCTATGCCAATAAGTTTTTCTTGGATATGTCATGTATAGCTTTAAGTCCTTATATTGCTTTGGGAAATAGTGAAATGTTTAAACACATATGGTAAAAATTTTTAACCCAACCTATTCATTTTATAAAGCAGGTTTACAATCTATTGTAAAAAATGTGATGCATTTGAAGTTGTATTGAATCTAGTGATGTTTATATCATTCTACTTTCTGTGGATGAATTGAGCGTGGCAAGCTTCAAATGTTGTCTTAGAGGAATAGCATGGAAGGCTGCTTCTTGGTCACTATTTGGCACACTATGCAATGCAATTGGTATAATCATAAGCACTGTTTTGATTTTGAATGCAGATGAAATGCTACATAGTCGCACTATGTATAAGACAAACCTTGGAATAAACCCTTGGATCGAATTGCCTGAGCTCTCATGGAAGGAAAGAATTGTATATGTTCACCTCCCTGTCAGTTAAAGTGATCATCAGCCAATCATGGATGTCTGTGAGCTCATGCGTACAAGCGGCAGATGCTTTAATTTCAAGTGTGTTACTGAACATGCATGCACAGAAGTTCATAAATATGCCTGTGACAACACCTATCCACTGAGTTTTTGACTGATGGTATACTTAGTCTGTGTTCTGACAAACCAGTATAAGAATATATTGGCTGATAGTGACTTTAAAGCACTTCTGTAAGTCGCTCTGGATAAGAGCGTCTGCTAAATGCTGTAATTGTAAATGTAAGTTTAATGGTGGTTGCATGATAGGGAGGCAATACTGGACGAGTCAGAATTGGCTATGTTTAAATGATTCAAAAAAATTATGGGAAAATCCTCCTTCCAAAAATAATTTTTTTGATGTATAATAAAGTTAAAGGTAGGCCAAATCCAAAGAATCCAGTATAGTGTTTCTCTGTGTAGTGGAACTTGATTAACTGCAGCCCAGATGCAGATACATAACAAATGCCCCAATTTTGACTTTACTCCTCCCAAAACATGTACAACAACTCCATCCACCACATATAAGGCACAGACTTACATCTAAGGAAGAATCAGTGGAAGTAGAAAAGTACACAGATGTATATCAACTGGCATGTGGGAGAATCGAGATCTTTTAAAATCCCTCGTCAGACTGATTGACATTTACAACCTTTTTACTGAAAGCCTTAGAGAGCTCTTTAGCTCTTAGCATAAAGACACCATACATCTCAATAGCAAAAGAACACAAGACCCTAAAAGTTTTTTAATCATAAATTGGGTGCCACCTGCAGGAGGTTTAGATCAATGTCTTCTATGGACTTAAAGGTGTAATAAATGTAAGGGTGTATGTTCCGAATCTGATCTGTTTTTTGATTATCTGTAGGCTCTGCGTCAACAAGAGTGGGGAATGTTTATTTTTTAAAATATGTAAAAAAATTAACCATTTCAATGGAATGTACCTATTTTTTCACATGAATATGATCAATCAAGATTTTGTTTGCCGATAATTTACATGTAAATGTAATTTACATATAAATTTAGCTTTCCTTTGTACTCCAAGTTGGATTATGGAATGTCAGCAACTGCTAAAGGAAAGCAAAATGTGCATCACTATGCCTCAGCAGTTAGTACTGTTGTCTCACACTGAGAAGGTTCAGGATTTAAATCTCAGCCAAGGTATTTTCTCTCTACAGTTAGCATGTTGTCTCCATGTTTGTGTGGAATTCCACAAGGTACTCCAGTTTTGTTCCCAGTAGTTTGACTGGCAACTCTAAATTGCTAATAGGTGAGAACATATAAAGTGAATGGTTGTTTATCTCTCTGTTAGCCTTGCAATAGACTGGTAACCTGTCAGGACACCACATAGTCAGCAGGGTTTGGCTCTAGCTTACACATGATGCTGACAAATAAGCAGAATATTTGGCCAATTTTAAAGCAAATCCAAGCCCTTATGCTGTATAAAGACTAGTAATCATTCATGTGATAGGACGCTTACTCAAGAGGACCCTGGTGACAGTCAGATTGCTCTTGAAGATATTTTACAGATGGTGAGTGAGATGCATTTGGCTCACATTCAATTTAATAATAATTAATTATTTCATGTTTTTAATTCATTAAAGTACTGCACATATGCTTGTTTATGTTTGTGCTTCACAAAATGAGGGTGGGGAAGCAGAACCCTTTGAGAACCACTCAGCTTTGGAAATTGCAGAGCAGCTCACCCTGCTGGACCACCTGGTTTTCAAAGTCATTCCATATGAGTGAGTATAAAATTGCAGTTAACAGCAATTTTTTTCCAAATCCACACACCAAAGGTAAGTTGTAAGTTTTATTTTGCCTTGTCTAAGAATCATGGCTGTGCTGTGCCCTTGCCTATGACACAAATATACATTAATTATTTTTAGTATGGGTGTGTGTGAGACATTATCAGGTTAACTAAGGGAAGACAGTAATAAAAGATCTGACACATTGTCACACAAACACACACACAGAAAGATTGAATGGCAAATACAGGATGCTAACATGGTATGCAGTCCTTAACATCAGATCTTAAAATCAGCTAGATAAATTCAAAACAGCATTACAATTTCAAGGTCAGCATCAGGCATGGCTCAGGTGTAGGATTGCCACCTTCAAAAAAGTTAAGGAATGGGGTGGACAGTGCCGTAATGGTTACAACCGCAAGAAGGTCCTGGGGTTGAGCCCTGTTTCCAGTGAGGACATTTCTGTGTGTAGTTTGCATGTTTTTTCTGGATGCTCTGGTTTTCTCCCATAGTCCGAAGACATGCACCTGAGACATATACAGTACTATGCAAATGTTTTAGGCACGTTTTAGAAATGCAGTAAAGCAAACATGCCTTATATTTACATAAATAATGATTTAATTAAATGTTTTAATCATAAAAAAAATCTATAAAGTACAGTAAAAAAATTTGACTGAAAGGTGTCTTACCTAACATGCTGTTTTTCAATTCATATATAGTACAATAAATTTTATTAATATATAGTACTTTTTTTTAGAACATTCAATATTGTGCTGAAAAGCTTGTTTGGAATTCTCAAAGTATAAGTATAAAGTATCTGAGGAAACACTTGGAAAATTGCTGGGATGTAAAAAATAAATAAAATCCTTGTTTTAGATTTCAGTGAGGAACTTTTCTCAAATGCAGTTTTGTGCTTGGTTTTGTAGTGTTGTTTTACATTTTCACTTTTCTTTAGTGCCACTATCTGAGACTATCTATGACCCAGCATTTTTCAGCGTCCAGTGGTAAGGTTGAACATGAAAGATTCTGTCCGTTCATTTAAAAATCTGGTTTTACTCTCTACTTTGCTTTCTTCACTTTTACTAGCAATTTTTCTGACACCAAGACTAAATAAAACTAAATTATATAATGATTACTGCTGTGGGTCTGGATAAGTTGGTGTCTGAATCTGGACACTTGGTACTATGCTGTGGATTGCAGAAATACACAGAACATAAAAAAAAATTATATTACGGATAAGTAATTTTCAGTTTATTTATTTTGTTTGGTTTCTGTGTAGCTAGGCAGTAAGCATTAGACACACAGACTCATGGTAAAAGTGCAAACTAATCTCCTGTAATTTATTTTGGCTAAAAAAAAATTTTCCCAGTGAAACCACCCAAGCTCACAGGCTTGGTATCTCTAATTCACCTGTTTTACATCTTGTTTTGGCTCTATGTCAGTTTCCAATAACAATACTGCGTGATCAAATAAACAATTTTGTACATTCAAGCTTCAACTTTCAAGTTTAATTGTCATATGCAAGTTTCAATGGAACATCACTATTGGTAATGAAATTCCTGGACTCTGGGCCCTCTCAATACTGCACATAAGAAACAAATATTGCATGTAAGCAACAAGTATTGCACATAAAAATAACTTTTAGATAAAATACAAAGTAAAAAATAAAAACTATATAAATGAAAAAATAAAAATATAAAAGAAGTTAAAATATGTATACACAGTAGGATAAATACAGAATACTTAAAAGAAATACTAAAGTGGCTGTAGTGCAGACTTAGTCGTGCGTGCATGGGCAGTGTGTACAGTGAGTGTACAAAATGAATCTGCCGGTGCGAGTCCAGTTGCTCCTCTACCATCTGCCTGACAGCTGGAGCATCAAGAGTGTGTCGCTGGGGTGGCTGGAATCAGATAGGATCTGCTGGACCTTCCTACTACAGCACTGTTTGTAGAGGTCCTGGATGACTGGCAATTCAGACCTGGTGATGTGTTGCGCTGATTTGACCACCCTCAGTAGAGATTTCTGGTCCAGAACATAACAACTGCTGTACCAGGTCGAGATGCAGCCAGACAAAATACTTTTGATGGTGCAAAAGGGTAGACGTTGGTGAGTATTCTGGAGTCCAAACCTCCTTAGCCACTGAAGAAAGAAGAGCCATTGTCTTGCTGCTTTTGTGATCACAACCACATGATTTGACCAGCTTAGATCCTCACTGATATTGATCCCCAGGAACTTGAAGCAACTTGAAGCAACTTACTCCACCTCTCGTGGTAGCTCGTTGGCAGTGGTGGACAAAGTACTCAGCTCCAGTACTTGAGTCAAAGTATAGATACTTGTGGTCAAATCTTACTCAACTACA
>JAOUQZ010043842.1:0-12410 GCA_028564935.1 Neosilurus hyrtlii | reverse complement strand
TTCCGCGATTGGTCGTTCCGCGCTTCCGCCCCATCTACGCGGATCCCTTCCTCACCCCCGGGTCCCTGGTTCCCTCTACTTCTTTTCCGTCTTCGAATAAAAGCCTTTAAATTCTCATCTTGCCTCCGGGTGTGCTTTTGGGTTCAACCTCACGTCTGGTTTTCAAACCACAACACCGAAAGGAGTTCCACTTCTTTATTGTACCATGGGCCTGATTACTAGGAAGGGATTCTTAAAGGCACTTTATAAACTTCTGATTCTTGACAGGGTAGATAGTCTTGCTGACATCAATTCTGGGCTTGCACTTCTTGTTGAATGTGGAGAATCTCTTTGGTTTGATCTTTTTCTTAGAGACAATTAAGGAGTGGTCAGTGTTGCAGTCAGCACTGTGGTATGCGCTTGTGTTGCAGACGCTGTTCAGGCAGTGACACCTAGTGATCAGCAAGTCCAGCTGCTGCCAGTGGTTTGACCTTGGGTGTCTCCAGGGTGCTTTGTGGCATTTCTTTTTCTGGAATAATGTGTTAGTTACACACAGATTGTTGTAACAGCAGAGTTTAAGTAATCTCTGGCTGCTTTTGTTCATTTTCCCAATGCCATGGTGACCCAGCACCCCTGGCCAGGATTCTTGGTCAGCACCCACTCTGACACTGAAATCTCCCAAAACAAAGATGCTGAGGGGTTTTACTGATGGTATCATCTAGGAACTCATACAACTGATCTTTGATTTCAGAGGAGGCTTGCTGAAAGGATATCACTGATGACAGCCAGCAGCCTTAGGGACTCCAGCTCTGGATTTGTCCTTGCGGTTTACTCCTGAAGCATTTCTCCTGAGAGGCTATGGCTGCAAGGCAGCGGAAGTTTGAATCAGGGTTTTAATTCCCCTAGACAAGCAGCCATCCGTGACTAACATTCTGTCTGTAGAAAAGATCTACTGGGCTTAATAGCTAAACCACATGAGAGGGTCAGAAGCTGGACTGGGTTGTCAGAGGCTGTTGGAGATGCATGGCAATGGAATTTTTTTTTCAATCAATTTTTTTCAATCCTTGTTCCCATTACCACCCCAAGCTATGACAACCTTAGGAACACTACTCCTGTATTTCCATTATATATTGCTTCATTACTATCATTTCACAATTTTTCTAGATGAGAGATTTGTCTGTTCTGGGCTACTGTACAAAATGTGGAGGTGCATGGAAAAGAATCCCACATAGAGTATATTGATATAAAGGGCTCATTATAAGCTTAAAAAAACACAACAATTTACAGATACTATCATTATACAACATTAATAAAAACTTATTTATTTACACGTCTACCCACAGCAAGAAGGTCCCAGGCTCCAGCATTTCTGTGTGGAGTTTGCATATTTTCGCTGTGCTTGCGTGGGTTTCCTCAGGGTATTCTCGCTTTCTCTCACAGTCCTCACACATTCGGTTAATTGGCTGTTGCCCTTAGGTGTAAGTGTGAATGTTTGTGGGTGTGTTTGCCCTGCGATGGTCTGGCGAGTTGTTCAGGGTGTACCCCTCCTTCGTCTAGTGTCAGTTGATATCGGCTTCAGCCTCCCCATGACTCTAATAGTATTAATAGGATTAAATGGATGACTGAGTGAGTGAGTATATGAACACTGCAGGGTTTGAGTTTTGTTCTATTTAACCCCTTCTGTACTGCCAAGGGCGGAGTATAACACCTGGGTATCTTTAAGTGTGTGCACCATGCAAAGTCCTTCAACAAAGTCACACGGTGAGCGAGATGCAGGATTTATTATAAAAACCTTGTCATCATGTCTCTCTGCACCTTTTACACGACTCACCGTCTACCATCTTAATCCTGTTTTGCATCTTGGATCTATGTGGCCTGTGATCAGAGCTGCGGGTGACCTGTCCTCTAAACCTGGAGACAGACTCCTCTCATCTCTTCATGGCTGCGGTGAGTGTGCTCTGTTTTTATTAAATTTGTCTATTTATTTATGTGAAACATTTGATATTTACAGATGATATGAAAGAAATTCCCACACAGACCATCTACACAGTCCATCTGTCTATCTGCGCTACCCTGTGCTCTGTCTCCGTCCCCTTGCGCTCCGTCTGCATCCGCCTGTTCTCTGTCTGTGACTCCCTGTTTGCCCCCTGTGCCCTGTCTGTGACCCCCATTCTGTGAGTGAAATAAGGAAAACATGGCTCTGTTATAAAGTTCTGTGTTAAATATTTCAGTGTAATGACAGAATACATGGATCACCACATTCACACACAATGTTGTGTCCTGATGGTGCACAAACGTTTTCTCTCACCTCAATCAGTGTGATTTGATTTCATCAGATTTAATGTAAAGTAGGACAAAAGGGACAGATGAGTTTGCATGAGACAATTTGCCTGAAGGATGATACACCAGCAGCTGCGTTCATCACGAAAGAGTAAAAAGGAATTTAAAGGTCACAGAGGCAAAATAAAATCAAAACATCAATGATTTACCAGTATTTGTTATATCAGTACATGCACTGTTTATGGTTTTATTTACTTACATAGTTAATTAATTTGTGTGTGTGTGTGTGTGTGTGTGTGTGTGTGTGTGTGTGTGTTAGGCTTTCAAGTATGATATATGGAATTTTGAAGATGTACATCAGTGGTTACTTTGTTGTTTGTACATTTGCATTCATGTAGAATACATGTTGTACTCCTTCCCCTTCCCAGCTTCACACACACACACACATATAATCTTGGCTCATATCGAGATAAAATTGAGGTAAGGATTTAATTGTGAAACTGAACTGTACTGCATCAGCATTCAGAACTCATGCATAAGTAATTAAATATTATCCATCCATCCATTTGATGAACCACTCAATCCTATTAGAGTTGCAGGGAAGCTGGAGCCTTTCTTGAACGAGTCTGGGCGAAGACAGGGTATGAAGGCCGACTTGCTAATCATCACGTTAGCGTGCTAACCTACGTAAACATGCAGGAGTTAAATGCCCTGACCCTTCACATCCCTACTGGTAATTTGGAGTATGTGAAACTGTGCTTATCTGTGAAACATGTCCTGCTCCAGACTCATCATTCACAGCAGTTTATACTTTTCAATAAACAGATTATTTTTATTTTATTTAAATAGATTTTTGTTAACTCCCCACTCATTATTCATTCATTCACTTTCTGAAGCGCTTAATCCTAGTTAGGGTCGCGAAGAGGCTGGCGCCCATCTCAGCCGACTCTGGGTGAGGGCAGAGTACACCCTGGACAGCTCGCCAGGCCATCGCAGGGCAGAAACACGCTGATGGCTATGCAGCTACTCTTGACAACAATCAGCAATGGTTCTTTTACATTCCTTACACCACAGACAGTGAGAGACATGGCTGGCATTTGATAACCCAGTTAGTTGCACTGGGGGACAGCAGTGACAACCCGCTAATAGTGGGGCTTGAACCCCCAACCTTCAGATCAGCAATCCAGCTCCCTAACACCAGGCCACCACTGTCCCTCCCTACTCATTACATTCTAATTAATTTGATGCAATTGTTTAGAATTAAGGTTGCCTCTTGTCCCATATGGGTGGCACAGTGGTGTAGTGGTGTAGTGGTTAGCACATCTGCCTCACAGCAAGAAGGTCCCCAGTGAGGGCGTTTCTGTATGGTGTTTGCATGCTTGCGTGGGTTTCCTCCGGATACTCTGGTTTCCTCCCGCATTCCTTCCTCGCTTTCCATATTGCCCCAAGGTGTCAGCGTGAAATGTTGTGTGTGTTTGTGTGTGTTGGCCCTGTAATGATCGGGCGAGCTGTTCACGGAGTACCCCGCCTTCACCCAGTGTTTGCTGATATAGTCTCCAGCCTCCTCTTGACTTATCGTGACTCATCCCTTATTTACGTAGATGTCTGTGACAGTTCGTAGGTTCAGGATATAGGGGACCCAGAGACAGACAGACAGTTCACTCTGTTTATTTCCTTTCATAATTAAAACAGGGCAATTTTCAGATGCTGTTTAAATTCTCACTGTGAGTCCTGAATGTACCAAAGTGTAGATGCAGCACAACTTTTCTTTTCTTTATCATCATCAGCTCCTCTCCCTCTGCAAACACACAAACAGCACACATAGACACCACCATTATTTATTTCCCTGTGGAGCTTATTCATGTTTTCACATCTCACCTCCGGCACTGGCTCAGAAAGGGACAGACAGGCTTTTAAACAGATCACCTGATCTCTTTTAATGCTGACCGGATTATCATGGCCAAAAGAGTTGAGGTAGAAATGTGGACTTTCACCTGGTGTGGGGTGGCTTGCACAAACCCCCCAATTGCCCATCCCTTCTACCCTGAGGGTGTGCAATCTTTTTCACTCACCTTGGTCAGTGTGTCATTCACTGTGATTTGATTTAATCAGATTTAATGTAAAATAGGACAAAAGGGACAAAGGGGTTTGCATGAGACGATTTGCCTGAAGGATGATACACCAGCAGCTGCGTTCATCATGAAAGAGTTAAAAGGAATTTAAAGGTCGCAGAGACAAAATAAAATCATAGTCCTCAATACCCCACTTTTAAATTTTGGACTACCCTCAACTGGGCGGTCGCCCTTGAAAATGGACCTATAAGGGGTAGGTTTTGAAAGCTCACTCACTAACTTGTTTTATGGAACTGCTTAATTCTACACAGGGTCGGAGAGAGGCTGGAGCCAATCTCAGCCGTCTCTGAGCAGAGGCAGGGTACACCCTGAATGGCTTGCCAGTCTATCACAGACCCAGCACACACACACACACACACACATACACACACACAGACCTAGGAGCAATGTTTTTTGTCTAATGTGCGTGTCTTTGGACTGTGGGAGGAAACCAGAACACTCCAAGGAAACACCATACAGAGGCACCCTTGCCGAGCCAGGGACCCGAAACCAGGACCTTCTTTATGCCCACCAATGGCAGGTTGTTCCGCCGCGGCAACTTGTTCTGTACTCACGTTGTTCCAGTGCAAGTGCCCATGTAAAAGCAGCTTTTGACTGGTGACTTGTTGAATGAATGAACATATGGTGCATGTCAGGGGTCCGTAGTGTACTTCTATTTATACTGACGTTTTTCTTATGCAAATTAAAAACATTCTCTATTTTATAAACCTGAGTTCTCAAACTTGTTAGCCTGTACCAGCTAACACTGATTCTCTTTCTGTATTTATCTTATTCTTCTAATCTTCCTCTTTCTTTGGATGCTTCATTTTCAGATTCATGCAGTTGTGTGTGAAAACACAAGCTATAAGAGATGCTCTATAGAGGGTTGTCCATTTCTGGGCTGCTGCAGAAACATGGCAATCATACTTACAGGTAATTATACAGTAGAAATTAGTACAAACATTCATTCATTCATTTTCTGAACCGCTTAATCCTAATTAGGGTTGTGGGGAGGATGGTGCCTATCTCAGAGTACGCTCTGGACAGCTTGCCAGGCCATTGCAGGGCAAAAATACACTAACGACAATGCAGTCTTCTTTTCACGAAAGTCAGCAATGGTTCTTTTACATGCCTCTCACAATAGACAGTGAGTGACATGGCTGGTGTTTGATAACCCAGTTAGCTGCACTGGGGGGGACAGCAGTGAGAACCCCTCAATAGTGGGGCTTGAACCCCCGACCTTGGGATCAGTAATCCAGCACCTTACCACCAGGCCACCACTGCACTCCTAGTACAAACCACCACAAATCAGAAATGTTGGGATCCATTTATTTATATGCCAACCCACTTAATCCTACTAAGGTCACAGGGAGGCTGGAGCCTATCTCAGCTGACCCTGGGAGTTACATCGTGAATAGCTTACCAATTCATCATAGGGCCAACACACATCATCAGCAGCAGCAGCAGCAGAGTGCCGTAGATCAGGTCAAAGGTTGGGTGGGATCTCCATGACAGACCCTGTACTTTAGGTAGTAGGTTGGATAGCAACTGTTGAGGCATTTTTGGAATGACGTGCTGTAACTGTTCAAGTCTCTGAGCCATTCATTAAAATAGGTTTGATGGTACACTTAAAGAGATTGAGTTTCACTGATTTTGGCAGGTTCGGGCACCAAATGCTGTGTGTTTTGTTACAAGACTTCCAAGCTCGGGCTTTTCAGCTAATGAAGTTTTTCTAGAATCCAGGATCCAAGATCCCAGGTATTTGAAATTTTTAACTTGTTTAAGACAGGTTCGAGATATGAAGGGCATGATGGCAATTGGTTCAGTAGAAATGAACTCTGTTTTGATAGAATTGCATTTCAGCAGTGTCTTCCAAGGCATGAAGGAGAGCCTTTGCATTGGCTACCAAGCTGGTAGAAATAGAAATGTCCACCGCAAAATCAGTGATGTACTGGGCTGGGTGCCTGTGACTCATACAAGGTTTTATCAATAGGCCTTTGTCGTTGTTGCTGTCGATACAGACACGGAGGATGTAGTGAAGAATAATAATAAAGAGGAAGGGGGCACGCCTGTCCCCTTGCAGAACACCAGTGCTTATATCAATGGACTTGGTTTCTCTGTCAGAAGTGATGACGTTAAAACAAGTGTTGGTGTAGAGAGCCTTGATGTCCTGAACCATTTTGTCTGGGATACCATAAAGCAGGAAGATTTTAAGCATAACCTCTCTGCTGACTGAATCGAAAGCTTTCTTAAAGTCCATGAACAGCAGTTTGAGATCTTTCGTGTCATTTCCTCCACTATTCTCCAGAGCAAGAGAATCTGAGACAGAGTGAAACATCCTCTGCGAAAGCTGTTGGTTGGAGAAGTGGACCTACTTCTGGACACACGCTACGGACACAAAAATTACCGCGAGATTTCGCAGCTATTGCAGTCAGAGAGATCTCGCGGTAATTTTTGTGTAAAGTAGGATTCCCCTTTTTAGTTATTGGTAGCGTGCTCATAGATAACTATGAGTGAGGCGCATCATGGGAGGTAAACACATGGTTGCAGATCTCTAGAAGGAGTGAATGAAAGTTCTTGTCTTTCCAGATAAGTGGAGGGATGTTGTCAGGGCCAAGTGCCTTCTTACAGGATAGATCCAAAATAATGGGTTACTAATGTTGAGGCCCCTGGAGTTTTGGATTATTGGGAGAACATGCAACACACTTGGAGTCTGGCCAAGAAGCTTCATAAAGAGGTTTAGCCAGCATTTCTTTGCACTTGTTGGATGATCCACCCTTGACTGTGACTAATAGTCTCTCCTTCCTGCCAGTAATTGTATTAATTGACTTCCAGGCAGCACCGTCCTTCTGTGAGGTATGACAAAACTTTATGTCTTCGATCTTGCGGTGGATGTTATCAGCGATCAAGGGTTCATAAGCACCTTGCAGAGAGTTTCCAGCATTGCTCTTTATTTAATTGCAACGGGGTTTGGTTTAATAATTATTAGGGTGATTGCGTGTATTTGGGGGCGGCACGGTGGCGCAGTGGTTAGCACATCCGCCTAACAGCAAGAAGGTTCTGGGTTCGATTCCCAGCTCGGGCGTTTCTGTGTGGAGTTGCATGTTTTCCCTGTGCTTGCGTGGGTTTCCTCCGGGTACTCTGGTTTCCTCCCACAGTCCAAAAACATGCACAGTAGGCTAATTGGCTGTTCCAAATCACTCCTAGGTGTGAGTGTGAGTGCGAATGGTTGTGTGACTGTTGGCCCTGCAATGGCCTGGCCAGCTGTCCAGGGTGTACCCCGCCCTTGCCCAGAGTTGGCTGAGATGGGCACCAGCCTCCCCTTCCACCCTAATTAGAAATAAGTGGTTCAGAAAATGAATGAATGAGTGTATTTGTAAATATTCAATATTCAATTTCCTAAAAAATATCTTCCTAAAACTGATATAGTGCACCTAAGGGTCAGTGTCTTGTTCCTGTTGAGTTCACAAATTCATGGCTGTGTCTCCCAAACACAGAGTATGAGAAGTACTACAAATTTCAACCCTTCTGATGTCATAATCTTAAGGGTTGGCTGGAAAGTTCACAGGCTGACTATGATGCAGTGAGTAAATTTGACCAAATGTAGTTTATTTTTCGAAATAGTCTCCCCTGCAGTTTACACACTTATTTCTTTGGTGTTAGATCCCCTTGGCATAGAAGCTCTCAAGTTTCATTGCTCTGGCATCAGTCCTTCTGAGTCACCCAATGAACTTTGTGCCCACCGTCATAAATTATTCAGTGAATAAATGTTTGAATTTTCTTCTATTTCATCCCTTATAACGGCCGGAGTATAACACCTGGGTATCTTGTGCACTGTGCAGAGACATTCAACGGTCACACGGTGAGCCTGATGCAAGATTTATTATAAAAACCTGATCATCATGTCTCTCTGCACCTTTTACACGACTCACCGTCTACCATCTTGGTCCTGTTTTGCATCTTGGACCTATGTGGCCTGTGATTAGAGCTGCGGGTGACCTGTCCTCTAAACCTGGAGACAGACTCCTCTCATCTCTTCATGGCTGCGGTGAGTGTGCTGTTTTTTATTTAATTTGTCTATTTATTTATGTGAAACCTTACATATTTACAGATGTTGTAAAGTCTTTTTGGAAACATCCCCCCAGGTTCTGTCTGTCTCCCCCTGTGCTCTGAGTAAAATAAGGAAAACGTGGCTCTGTTATATGTGTGTTTAATACTTCACCTGAATTTTAAAGGGATTTCAGTGTAATGGCAAAATATCTGGATCACCACATACACACACAATGTTGTGTCCTGATGGTGCACAAACGTTTTCATTCACCTCAATCAGTGTGATTTGATTTCATCAGCTTTAATGTAAAGTAGGACAAAAGGGACAGAGGGGTTTGCATGAGACAATTTGCCTGAAGGATGATACACCAGCAGCTGCGTTCATCACGAAAGAGTAAAAAGGAATTTAAAGGTCACAGAGGCAAAATAAAATCATAACATCAATTATTTACCTCCAAATTTCAGCTGCCTGCTCCATGCAATTTGGACAGAAATGTCTTTGATGAGCCAGAATTTACCAGTGGATCTATGTTCCAACCCTCACCTATGGTCATGAGTTTTAGGTAGTGAATGAAAGAACAAGATTGCGGATACAGGCGGCTGAAATGAGTTTCATTTGCAGGGTGAGCAGGGCTCTCCCTCAGAGATAGGGTGAGAAGCTCAGCGATCCGGGAGGAGCTCGGAGTAGAACTATTGCTCCTCCGCATTGAGAGGAGCCAGTTGAGGTGACTCGGGCATCTGATTAGAATGCCTCCCGAACGACTCCCTGGTGTGGTGTTTTGGGCAGGTCCAACTGGGAAGAGACCCTGGGGATGACCCAGAACATGCTGGAGGGACTATGTCACTCAGCTGGTCTGGGAACACCTCTGTGTCCCCCTGGAAGATTTGGAGGAAGTGGCTGGGAAGAGGGACATCTGGACCTCACTGCTTATGCTGCTGCCCCTGTGACCCGACCCCGGAACAAGCGGAAGGAGAAGATGATGATGATGATAATGATGATGATGATGATGACCAGCCAATCCATCTGAGGACAGTACATGCTGGTGCTTATTGATTTAATACCCAATAATTCATACAGCTAGCATATGCAACCAAAATATAGTACCTGATCCTTTAGGCTTTTCCTTGTAATCCCTATGTAGGAGATGAAACTGAAGAGCGTCAACACAGCACTATACACAGAGATAGTAAACAATGGCACTGTTTATGGGTATCGCATGGCATAATCCATTAGGACTAATATCAAATGATAACCATGTGCAGATGCCCTGCGATGGCCTGGCGAGCTGTCCAGGGTATACTCTGCCCTCGCTTAGAGTCGGCTGTGATGGGCGCCAGCCTCCACGCGACCCTAACTAGGATTAAGCGGTTCAGAAAATGAATGGATGAATGAACCATGTGCAGAACTATTTATTGTCCCTATGAGATTCATCCCAATCCTGTCAAAGGGGATCTTCATTAAAGGAAGAGGGTGCAGTGACACTTTTGGAGTGGCTAATAGATTAATCATGTGGCATTCACAGCATGTCACATACCTCCAGCAAACATTACCATCAATCCAATAAAACCATCCAATAAAAGTGAGACATGAAATGTTGTATTGTTATGTTTTAGCCCAAGTACACTGACATGCAATTACATTAAGCTTCAGGAAAAAACATTTCCTGACTCTTGTCTGACTTCTTCTCCATCCTAAACATGCCCTTACTGCTACAGTGTGATGTAAACATTACATTGTGATACAAACCAGATTTGTAGTGTAAACAGCCACAGAAATAAATGTGTCCCTTTTTTTTTTTTCAAATAAAACATTTTATATCAGAAACAACAACCAGACAGTGTAGAGCCGTGTGTAGAGCTAAAATTGTAGAATGCCCCACATAATTGGATAGACCACTTAGCAATGCTCTTAGAAAGGCTGGATTCCATGTCCCCCAGTCTCTTTATGTCTTTGTCATAAAGAGGCTTTTTGTCATGGTGAGGATGCCACAGAGAGGGCCGGTAGCTTCTTGCTGTTACATCATTGCCTACTGATTGACCCAAACAATCTGTGATGCTAGACACACTTTAAGGCTAAAACACTCTGTGGTGCTCCCACCCTGGGACATCCCACCTGCAGGGCTTTATACATTACTATACATTACTTAAAATACCAGTTTCTGTACAACCTTTACTTCAACCAAGTTTCAGCGGTACGTTTGGTGAAAGGCCTCACCAGATGGATGAAGATAGAAAGGGGCATGAGACAGGGCTGTGTAGCTTCACCAGACTTCTTCAACCAGTACAGCGAGTTCACCTAGTGTAAGATGGAAAAAGTCCCGGAGAGGATTCTGATAATGGCAGAAGAATCAATAATATTCAATAAGCTGATGATACTGTTAAATATGACATAGTCAAATATGCAGCAGCTGGGAAGGGACTGGAAAACCATGGCAAAAAGTCCAAAGTTCTTGTCTCAAGATCTAGCCCAGAACCCAAATGTGTCCTCAAATGTGACAGCAAAATAATACAAGTTCATCTCAAAATATTCTGTTTGTATTTTGTTCATCTGTTCGTGTTGCTGCATACAAATCTCACTCCAAGCAAACCAAATGGAAGTGTACAAGAAATCTAAACTCTTCTTCTCTTCTGTGTTCTCGCACTTAGATAGTGGAGTGAACTTCGCCTCGACCTGGACTGCTAAGTCACTGGGTGACTTCAAATGATGACCAACCCTAACTGTCTTGGGGGTACTTGGATTAACACTTTCACACGGGGTAAGGGGGTGTGTTAACTGCCATAAATGTAAGTTTTTACACAGTCTCTTTCTGCAGCTCTCTCGTCTTACTACATTTCCCAGTGACCCTTGCACCACTCCCAGTCATATGACTTTGGAAATATGGCTCACATGACACAATCACTGCACACCTGTTTCACAGTCCGCTGATTACCTGATCTATTTAAGATCTCTCTATTTTCAGGCTATAATACTGTGCTCCTGTGTATGACCTCTGCTTGTTTCTTTAACTCGGAGTTTGGATTATTCCTGATGTGTTGTCTGTCTGATCATTTAAGCTCTGTTATGAACTGTGAATTGTGTTTTGAATTGTCTGCCTGATTTGCACCATTAAACTCCTTTATCTGCAAATGCAACCACACCATCTCCAGCCTCAGTCACTACATGACAGCTTGATACAGCACCATTTTATGTCAGAGAATAAAATGTTGTATTTGTAATATTTTACTTAGGGAGCACTCACACGATACCGATCATGGTCGCGATTTGTCCGACACTGGAACACATTTGTATACATCGAAGTGCACTGGAGGACATTGTAGAATCTTGGGGGGAACTTTAGGAAAGAGTGAAATATTCTGAGAGTTGAGAAATTTGTTGCTTTTTTGTGTTTAAAGTACGTCTGGGAAACAGGAAAAAATTGGAGTGACATCCAGTACACATCGATAGTGATCAGTGTAACGTTGATATAAAAAAAATAAATTTTAAATGGAAGTTACATTGGGAGACATTTGGACATATCGGTACATATCAGAAGCAACCCAACTGAAACCGTGTACCATCATCCACATAACATTGGAACATGATCGGGATCGTGTGAGTGCACACATTTTTAAAATATTAATTCCACTCTAAAATATATTTTTACAGTACATAAACTGTTTAGAAATAAGTCATGGTACATCTGCTAAAGATTAAAAGTCATATATGTGACTGGTGGCCTGCGATGGCCTGGCGAGCTGTACAGGGTGTACGGTGCCCTCGTCCAGAGTCGGCTGAGATGGGCGGCGACCCTAATTAGGATCAGATGGACTATTAATCTATCATTTTATAAAGTTTCAAACTTATATAAAGTAAAAAACGGGCCATTTAGCAGAGGTTTCTTCCTCTAAACTTGGCTGAAAAGACCCGGAAATTAAATTAGATGTTTAGTTTCTCGTCACCACCGCACGTGATTTTGGCTCTGCACAAAAGAAGCATGTCGCTCTTTATTG
>JAOUQZ010043841.1:10000-12411 GCA_028564935.1 Neosilurus hyrtlii | reverse complement strand
TCGGCTGAGATGGGCGCCAGCCTCCCCGCGACCCTAATTAGGATTAAGCGGTTCAGAAGATGAATGAATGAATGAACTCCACCTGGATTTAGAATAATATTCGTCTGAAAGATTTACCTTTTCTTTATTAGTTTCTTGACTTGGCCCGCTGTTGCTCTAAGGGTTGGAAGAACATAGACCCTTTTGTTTTATTCCACTGACAACTTTTGCCCATACATACAAAACGTAATTTACAGCCACACTTTGTAATGGTTTCTTTCCTCATTCCATTAGACTTCTTAACTACCAGGGACTGGACTGATACCCTTCACACACACACACACACATACACACACACAGTGTATGTAGAGTACTAACCCCTGTATAATAGGAAACGCCCAACAGCACCTTCCATTTTGTAGGTGTTCTTTTTTTGCAGTGTATATTTCATCTTCATTGCAGCTCTGAGAAATGACCCTCGACTCATCAGGATACGCCGGGCTAATCTCAAAGAATGCAGGCTCACAGGTTTTGGCATCTCGCAGCCATGTGAAATAAACGAAGTGTACTTGGCTGCGTGGCTGAGCAGATGGGCGTCGAACCGGCGAGGTGAGACGAGGCTGCTCCGTATTTGTCATGGTTTAACTGAGGTAAACACAGCAATCTCTTAATCAACAAAAGATGGGCCGAGTTCTTGTTCTTCTCTAGGAAGTAGGCCTGCGCTTACACATTGTGACCGCAGATCTATCACAGTGAAGTGACCAGATGAAGATAAAACTGCTGCTGTCGTCTCTTTCAGGCTGCTGGAGTTGATGATGAAGGACAAGCCTGTAGCAGAGGCTTCTTAATGCATTACTGAATACATCAGCCAGAAAATCATGGCACTGATAGCATGAGCTATTATACACACTGGGAATATATATATATATATATATATATATATATATATATATATATATATATATATATATATATATATATATATATATATAAATGTTGAATATCCACAAAAACATTTTAATTGCCCATTTACCCATGAACCATCAGGAATAGCAGGTAATTTAAAGGTGAAATTAGAGTCAGGTGTTTTCAATTATTGGGATGACAATCAGGCGTGAGTGGGCTCCCTGTTTGATTTAAAGAAAATGGATCTCTCAAAGTGTCAACTCATGTTTGTTGAAGTGTATCATGGCATGGACAAAGGAGGTTGCTGAGGACATCAGAATATGAAAAAAAAGAATATGGAAAAATGGGTTGTCGATGCTCATCTGGCTGGAAAAAGGTTACAAAACAATCTCTAAAGAGTTTGGACTCCACCAATCCACAGTAAGACAGATTGCATACAATCTAAAATAGGACTGGAATAAATTTAAGGCCACTGCTAGCCTCCCTAGGAGTGATTGACAAACTAAGATCACTCCAAGAGCAAGGTGTGTGGTAGTCGGCAAGGGCACAAAGAAACCCAGGGTAACTGGGGTAACTAAGCAACTGAAGGTCTCTCTCGCATTGGCTAATGTTAATGTTCATGGGTCTACCATCTGAACCAACACTGAACAATGTAAAAGCCAGTGATCTCTAAAAAAGAACATTGCTGCTCATCTGTAGTTTCCGAAAGATCACTTAAGCAAACCAGAAGGCTACTGAAAAAAATTTTTGTGGACGGATGAGACCAAAATATTACTGAATTAGAAGCGGGAAAACACTAAATTACAGCATAAAATCCTTATCCCATCTGTGAAACATGGTAGTGGTAGCATTGTGGTTTGGGCCTGTTTTGCTGCATCTGGGCCAGGACAGTTGCAGATATTGCAGTTATTTGGTTGCAGTCATTGGTAATTAATCAATTGAAGGACTTCCTAAGTGCCAATAACATTCTCTCCCCGTATCAGTCTGGTTTTAGAAGACAACATAGTACCATCAAGGCATCCTTAAATGTTGTCAATGACACAATTCAGGCATTGGACAGCCAGAAAACTTACGCTGCTCTTTTTATTGACCTTTCAAGGCTTTCAACACTGTTGACCAACAGATGCTCAGTGTTGGATTGTCTGAGCAGGCTGCTGGATGGTTTAAATTTTACCTCTTTGTGAGGACTCATTGTGAAGGAAATCTCTCTAGTGTATTGCATGTTACACCTGGGATCCCCCAAGGTTCTGTCTTGAGTCCACTTTTATTTACGGTCTATGTTAACAATCTGAGTCAAAACATTTCAAATGCACAGATTTATTGTTGACTATGGTGATCTGCTGTATATGCATGCCTCTGTCGAATGCTTGCATTGGCTGGACACTGTGTACCACAGAGTTAAGTGGCCCTCCCTGACCACGCGCAGACTCAGACATTGGTATAATTTTATCTATTAACCCACCTTTGGGCTGCTTCCCTCTTACCTTTGTGGATATATTTTATAAAAAACCAGTAATTATTGTTTG
>JAOUQZ010043841.1:0-5000 GCA_028564935.1 Neosilurus hyrtlii | reverse complement strand
ACCAGCGTCACACACCAACAGTGCTCTGGTTAACCCTTAACAAGAACACAGGATTTATCATTTTAATTAATAGCAAGCCAAAAAAAAATTTTAATTCAACACATGTACACACACAACTTTGCAGAGTTTCTCATGTAGTGTATTTCATTTATTCTTTAATTCATTTTCTAAGCCGTGTCATCCTAATTAGGGTTGTGCGGAGGCTGGCGCTCGGCTTAACCGACTCTAGGCGAGGGCGGGGTACACCCTGAACAGCTCGCCAAGCCATCGCAGGGCTAACGCACATACAGCCACTCACACTCACTCTCACACCTAGGGGCGATTTGGAACAGCCATTCAGCCTACTGCGCGTGTTGTCGGACTGTTGGATGAAACCGGAGTGCCCGAATGAAACCCCCACAATCACTTTGAGAGCATACAATCTCTACACAGAAACGTCCCGAGCGCAGGAATCAAACCCAGGACCTTCTTGCTGTGAGGCGGACGTGCTAACTACTGCGCCGCCATGTACTAAGACGTTTTGTGCAACCTCCCGTGAAATAAAATTACAATAAGAGTAAAATTAAGAAAGATATTGAAGAAAAAAATAGATTACAAAAGTAATGGTTTGCTTATTATTTCTTGCCACAGTAGTTTCTATAGTAACGGGTCTTTCACAGGGATTGTACATGGATTATTCACAACTTGAGATATTACCGAACAAAGGTTTAATTTATCCAACTGATCATTTTGAAATTTATTTTACACTGTTTACTAATAATTCATTCTAAATCATTCTGAACGAATAGATTGCGGTTTCCATGGTAACAGCTCAGTTGCAGCTCACATCACAATAAATACTAAACAAATGTATGAAATTATAAGGCTTTTTCTTTAAGCAGATGCTGGTATTAGTTTTTTACAAAGGGCATGTGTACAGTATAAGGATCCACTGGCATGGTATCCGCAATTAGGCGACAGATGCAGGAGCAAAGATGTTGTTTATTTCAGGCCACAGACTAGCAAACCTGGGTGTGGGACCTCCGCTCAGACAGAACGAGTCCTTTACGACAAACAGGTTAATTTTTTTGTTTCCAATATCTCAGGATGGTCCATGGACCCAAGAGTACAAATGGAGGTCACACTGTAGACAGTCTTGGGGAGAACACCAGCAGACAGAACAGTGACTGTTTACTATCCTTGTTCGCTTGTTCCGTACAGAAAGATCTCAACCCGAGACCTTTATGTACAGACATCAATACGGAGGTCTTTATTACAAAGGTCAGTGGTTAAAACTTCACTGTACAGACTGAGTTAGCTCAGTTAATTATTATGAATAAGTTTATTATTCATTTATTCATTCATTTATTTATTTTTAAAGCTGCTTAATCCTAATTAGGTTAGCGGGGATGCTGGCGCCTATCTTAGCCGACTCTGGCTGAAGGGAGAGTACACAAGCAGCAGGGCCAACACACATGCTACCATTTACATTCACACCTAGGGGCAATTTGAAACAGCCAATTAGTCCACTGTGCATGATTTTGGATAGTGGGAGAAAACCAGAGTATCCGGAGGAAACCCACACAAGCCCTGAGAGACATACGAACTCCACACAAAAAAAGTCCACATAAAAAGGGCATTTTAAAATGAACGCCTTATTTGTGTAAAGGAAGGACGCATACGCTAGATGAAGAGTTTATTGTGTACTGGCAACCCAAGAGCTAGACTTGTAGCCGACTTAGCAAGTAAGCTAAATGAGCACCAGGCAAAGAAAACACCAAGAACATGGAGTATACTGAAAACTGGAAAACTGGAACACAACAAAATAAATAAATAAAAACCAGGCTGATGCCGTGACAGCTGTTGATGTCACTTCGACTTCACTCCACACATTGATGGTGTGAAAAGAGAGCTCAAATCCACTTCCTGTTTGCTTTCTGGATGCTGTGACAGGTAGCTTTCGCCTTGTTTTCTTTTCACTGCTAAAGATCATAGCACCGGTGCAGCTAGCTAATTCTTAACCCTGGGTTTCTAATTGGCGCACGATGCCCGCAATCTCCGAGATTCAAAAGGTGTGGAGCTTCATGTTTTATGATCACGCTTGGACCACGACTGGGGTATAAAAAGGAGACAGCTCACATTCAAGAAATAAAACTTAAAGGAATCATGTTTTCAAGTTTATCAAGCTCATGTATGATGGTGCATCATGTCTGTTACGCTCCGTTAAGGTCCTTTAAGCTCTACTGCGACTCACACATTCTACTGGCGTCAATTATATATAATTAATACATCGTGATAACTGATACAATTGATGGAATCGTGATGATCGTGCTGATCGCAGCAAATTTTTGGATGTGAAAAGTTTTGACGTGATTGGCACGATCATCACAATTCCACCAAGTTCCCTCACGTTTAGCGCACGTCTAAATAATCAGGTTGTGCGTACTATCTTTGCCATATAATAATGAGAGATATTGAGTTAATGAGTGCAGAAAAGACAATAAAACGCAACTTCCAGCCTAGAGGTCCTGGGAGAAGAACCGATGGAAGTGTGGTGGAGGAAGTGATGTGACACTTATGAATTTTACGGCATTGATTGAAGTTTATTAATAAAAAAAAGGCATAAACAGCAATAGTTATATTCGTCATTCATTTTCAGAACTGCTTAATCCTAATTGGTGCCCATCTCAGCCGACTCTGGCTGTGGACGGGGTACACCCAATCCCATGGACTACTTTCCGAAAGCCAGCAATGTTTCTTTTACATGCCTCTCACCACAGACAGTGGGGGACATGACTGGCTTTTGATAACCCATTTAGCTGCACTGGGGGGACAACAGTGGCAACCCCTGACCTTCTGATCAGCAATCCAGCACCCTACCACCGGGCCACCACTGCCCCTGGATATAATATATTTAAATAAACAACTCTTTATAAGCAGTAAATGCTTTGTAACATAATTTAATGGCAAATAAAATAAATTATTTAATTAATTAATAGGAGAGGCACACCTATAATGCAAGGTACTTCCAACACACGGCGTGGATAAGGTAACAAACAGGTCCTACATAAGTTCTGGCTATAATTACCCATGATCTCACCCTACAATGTGTTTTATAGTACATGAACTTGGTCATATTAGCAAAAAAACCCTCTTATTTGAAGGATTTACAAGATGGATGGGGTTTGCCTTAAAAGGTCACTCAAGGTTAAAGGAAGTTCGATGGGAAGTCCATATATGGTTCCCTATTCATGTTCCATAGTAACTTTGTGACTTTGCTCTGACACCACACAACTCCCCACAGAAATATCCTTTATCCAAGAGTCGAACCCTGAGCCTTCTCTGAATCTTCTGTGAATCGACTGTGTTTCCCACTGAGCCATCAGCCATCCCTCCAGGATGATCTTATTAACCCTACTCATTCTTAAATCCCAGTAAATGACACGCTTTCGTCCTCGACTGACAGAAATGGAGTTCTACAATTTCAAGCAGATGCACACAACGCACACAGTCACTACTCCGCAAGCCAGCTACACTGTGCGCACAATTATTAGGCATGTCGTGTTTTATACTATACAGTGTCCTTGGTCAATTCAAAATGTTAATTAAAATAAAAATAATTAAAAACAAAACGTTTGATGGTTCTGTGATCGCGCCCCAATATCTTAGATATTTCAGGAGTGCTGCATCCCTCTGTAAGACTTTTTACTATTTTTGACTTTTCAGAGTCAGTTAAGTCTCTTTTTTTTCCCTGAGGAGAAGAATCTGCCTAATAATTACGCACACCTTGATATAGGGTGTTGATCTCCTTAGGCCACACCCTCCCTTGTTACACAAATACACATCACCTGATATGCATTAAATCCAATAAGCATTCAAGTTTATACAGCTTGGAATTGGAAATTATGGATAAAATGATGATATGGTCAAAATAATCACTTGCCTAATAATTGTGCACACAGTGTATTTTACTTAGCGAGTCTCACTGCAGGTGCTCATTCACCTACTCTCTCTCTCTCTCTTGCTCTCTCTCTCTCTCTCTCTCTTGCTCTCTCTCTCTCTTGCTCTCTCTCTCTCTCTCTCTCTCACTCACTCACTTATTTCCTGAACCATGTTATTCTATTAGGGTCATGGGGAGGCTAGAGCCTATCTCAGCCAACACTGGACCAGACCATTGCAGGCCAACACACACACACACACACACACACACACACACACACACACACACACACACGCACACGTTTTTTGTCTGTGAGAGGAAACCAGAGCACCCAAAGGGAAGAACATGCAGACTCCACACTGAGCCCAGGACACGAACCCGAGACCTACTTGTTGTGTAGCAGACATGTTAACTTCTTCACCGCTCCCTGATAATGTCTCTTTGATCAATCAATTAATCAATAATTAAGATGCACTATATAATGTAGAGCACATGCTTTTTTGTCAATACATGTATACCATATATACCACTGGTATATCTAATGATTTACATTTTTTTTGTATATATACTGTATTAAAACCACAAGGGAAATTATTACCTCTGCATTTAACCCATCCAAAGTGAGCACACACACATAAACAGTGAGCACACACGCGCATCGGGGCGCCCGGAGAGAAGTTGAGGGTTAGGTGTCTTGCTCAAGGGCGTTTCAGCCATGAAGGTAGAGGAAGGGAAGATGCAATTTCAAATTCAAATTTTATTTGTCACATACAAATTATAGACAGTACAATATGTAGTGAAATGCTTAGTACAGTGCAGCTCACCCCCCCCGCCACACATTTCTCCTGTTGGTTCGGTAATAGAACCAGTGACCTTTCAGTCCCAAACCCACTTCTCTAACCATTAGGCTATGGCTGCCCCCGTGTTTTCTAACCATTATATTACAGTATTGTGTATGAGTAAGTCATTTTATTAAATAAACAAAATGTATGTATACAAATCCTCCTAAATTGTTATGTGCACCATGCTTTATAAACGCATCATTATGTGTCTTACTGTGGAATATATATATATATATATA
>JAOUQZ010043840.1:0-12413 GCA_028564935.1 Neosilurus hyrtlii | reverse complement strand
CACACACACACACACACACACACACACAAACACACACACACACACACACATATATATATATATATATATATATATATTTTATTTTATTTATTTTTTTTTTTAATTGGTCTAAGCATCATTCCTAAGCTTGTGGGGTGGGTAAGTCAAACAGTTATTCCACAAACTGTAATCAGGAATGCATAAATAGTCGTATCTGAAGTCGTATCACTGGATTGGGAGAAATAAAGCATTTTTATTACTTTAAACCAAAACCTAATAAAAGCTCATCAGAATATGCTATTGTTATTATGGCATGAGGAGGGGAAAAAACTAGTAATAAATAGGCACATGGTTGGTAACATTGTATTGCAAAATAATTGCACGTGATTCACGTGAATGCAACAGTAAATACAGAAGTGAAATATGAATAAACTGCTGTTGTTGCCTGGTTTGTGTGAACATCAGCTTGTATGATGTGTAGACATGCCTAGTTTTACTTTATTCAGAAGTTCACTAGTTCATGTCTGACTTGTTAGTTTGGTATCTGTATACTGGTATTTTTGCCATTAACTTGCCTTATATAAACCGACATATTCACATCCGATTCTTGTGATTTCGTGCCCTCACAAGAGAGAAACTGCAGTCTTTTCAAACTGTCTAATTCAAACTATGAAATGGATTTTAGCAGATTGCAACTTCGAAAATCTAAGTAAAAACTAGCAGATGATGAAAATATACATGTTCATGTGTAATAGGAAAGTGGAAGGGGTGCCTTTCATTTAACTTTAATGGAAGAATCATAAACTGGTGATTCTAGTGTGGTGTTTCTCTGCACTTCTGGTTGTGGTGCACCACTGAGAGTGGTCTCTTCCCAGTTACTGGCACCAATTGACACCAGAGACTGAACGTTGTTTATTGCAGCTGACTGATGGTCACATTTGGTGGGGAAAAATATCATGGAAAAATAAAACGCATTGCTACCATCAAACACGTTCATTCTAAATGTTGTTACCTTTCATGGAACAAGTCGCGAATGAACTTAAGGATGCCATGTTGAAAAGAACTCGAGCTGATTGTGAGCGTGGAATGGGTTTTGCAGTTGGAGATCCGGACGAGTCTGGATGAGCTGTATCGTGTGATGTCGCGGCGTGAGGAGTTCCGCTGGATGATGATGAGGATAAAGCGGATGGAGGAGCCGTGGCTCAGCGCCGTGTACTCCCTCAGTGTCAAACAGGACCTACGCAACCGCAAACGCAAGAAGGTGAATTTTCCCCCCCTGCTTCATCTGAACTCCTATCTTCTCCTCATGGTTGCTTTTTCTCCTCTGTCTCTTCCTCTTTCCTCCTTTTCCGCATTCTTGTTATGTCTCCTCGACAGCAGTAGCCAGGGCCGAATCATTATGTTTTTGGGTGTCTGTCCATCCGGGCTATTCTTGTCAACACAAGAATAAACTGAGAAAACAAAATTACATTTTGGCGATCGCAGTTCAAAGGTCACTGCAGCCTTACTATGCGCAGGCATGTAACCGTGAGGCAGGAGTTCTAGTTTAATATTTTCTTTTCTCAGTTCATTCGTTCTTCTCGTCTCATTTCGTTCTGTAGCTTCTTGTCCTTTATGAATAGGACATGGAGCGTGACTTCTTACCTCTGTCATTTTTTGGTCTCCTCATCATTCTTCTCTGCTTTTCTTCTTCAGTTCATCTCGTCTCCTTTTTTCCTTTCTTCTCCTTTTGTCTCCTCCTCTTCTCTTCTCTTCTTCACTCTTCTCCTTTCCACTTCTCTAATTTTTTCCTTCTATTTTTTCCTCTTTCCCTTTTCTCTTGTCTTCTTTTTTCTTGTTATTCCTTCTTGCTTATTTTTCTTTCTTTTCTCATCTCATGTTGTACCCTGTCTCTCTTCTTATTCCAACTTTCAAACCTTCTCTGTTTATTGTAATTTCTTTCCTATTGCTTTTTTTATTGTCTTTTTTACTTTTTGTACTCTTTCTTTCTCATCTCTCATTGGCTCCTGAAGGTCAGCATAGCAGGAGATATTGAAAAGGGTTCTGCCCTTCCGTCCATCCCTCAGTCTGTGCTAGTTAGTGTAATAACTTTGGAAGAAAATGACGTAGGTCATGAAACTTTGATAATCTGAAATTTGGTGGATGGGTTCCCCTCAGGAAGGTCTCGGTTGGGGTTGTGTATGGGTGCCCTATAGGTGTTTAAAGGTCACAGCAGTCGATTCTGAGTGTATATATGAATATAAATACAAATAAAACATTTCTGCTTTCCAGACAAATATTACATTTGCCCGCCTGCTGGTCTGTTTTTCTTTCTTTTTTTAATCTCCTTCCACCCCCCGTTCTTTAATTTCTCCTTCTTTTTGTTCTTGCTTTCTATTTTCTTGTGTTGTCCTTTCAGTTATTCCCCTCCTCTCCCTTCTTCCTCCAGTTTTCTGCTGTCTTTGTTCCTCATTTTCCTCTCCCTTCTTCTTTTTCCCATATATTTCATTTCTTCTCCCTTTCGGACCCTTTCTTTTCTCCTCTCTTCTGGGTTTCTGTCCTCCTCAAGGAATAAACAATTCCCTAAACACTTACACTTCATTAGAAACAGTGTCAGGATTGTATGCTATATGATTCTGAATCAGTTTGTCATAAGAAGCTCTGTATCAGTGCATCGTTAAGTGCAGTTTTCCAAAAGGAGTTTCAGAAAGCCATCGTGGCGTGTACCTGCCAGTTTTAAATAATACAGACGCTACTAAATAATTCACACACGTGTCGTGCTGAGAGATAAACACATGCACGCGCCACCCAGAACACTCCTTTTTTTCCCCCCCTCGGGAGTATGTGCGACGAGACTCTTCTCTTTCACCTGCAGCCAACCGCCATGGAAACCACCCAAATACACACACACACACACACACACACACAGGAAACCATTGCCATTTTGACTAGTCAAAAGTGTTTGTGTGTGTGTGTGTGTGTGTGTGTGTGTGTGTGTGTGTGTGTGTGTGTGTGCGTGTGAAAAGCAAAAGTGACTACTCCTCTCCAGTAGACAGTGATTTGCTTGTGGCTCCAGACCACAGATTTTCTCTGTAGAACCTTCCAGAAGCCATCATAACAATAGGTGACTTCAAAGTTAATTGCTGGTGGTACGATTTTCGTTCTCAGTTCAACACATCATGCTTTATTCTCTCCTATTAAATTGTTCGCTGAAAAGGACACCCGAGCTGAATCCAATATCCACAGCTCTTAGCTGAAAATGATACATACGTGGTGCAGAATCTTAGCCTTCAGCTCTAAGATCAGATTCAACACACACACACACACACACACACACACACACACACACACACACATTTGTCATCCCAAACCATTATGTAATACACTGCAATATTTCTAGCTTAACTTTATTTGGTTAGCTGGGAAATTTACGAAGCAGTAAACACACAGAGGAAAAAAAAGATAGGGGGAGAAGGAAAAAAATGAATCAACCGAAAGGACTAAAACACACTGAATGACAGCGTCAGTAAAAGAAGGAGGAAGAGTGAATGAAAGCAATGAATCTAATCCAAGTCTAAAAGCGATAGCGATGCTGACATCTTATATCTAAATTCCTCCAGTCTGATTTGTTTTCTTTAAAATTTGAAGTTAAAATAATTGCTTTAATGAGCACTGAATGGTGTTCTTGATTGGTGATGTCACATCCGTCAGTGGCTGGAGTAGACAGAGTAAAATTGGCCGTACTTTGAGGGTGGGAGGGAGGAGCGGCATACAATGTCTTCGCTGTCAATCACAGCAACACTAGCCAATCATGAGCATCTGTCATCACATGTACACGAAGGTTTATTTTGTCTACTTTTTACCTCGCCCCCAACGATCTGCCCCCAACGATCAAAGATGTGAAAGGGGCTGGTTTAACAAGCGCACTATGTTGAATACGGATGTAAGTCTACTCAGTCTGAGATTACGATCAGATCGTGGAAGGAAATACAATGATTCTTCACCTCACATTCTCACAAGAGAAGAGTTTTCACACACACTATTTTTTCTTTTTTTTTGTTTGTTTTTTATTATTTTTAAATTTTTAGTTTGTCGTTTTTAAATTGAAAGGGTACCTTTGGTAAATTAAGGTTTCTAGCTATTTAAAATGATCACATATAACATCAGCGGTTCCTTCCGGCAACATCAGTCCTTGCCACCTCTCAGTAAGTACGTGCTGCGTCACTGTCTCCGTGAAACATAACACATTATGGGCCCGTGCTGAGCTGCACAAACAACAAGCACAGAAATCATGGAAAACATCTCTTTTTGTTCCTAAACCGACTGACGACAGGAAAGCCGAGTTGGCAGAACGTTAGCTGCGTAAACCATTTTGGAATTTCCATCACGCTTGTCTCTGGCAGCATTCTCGTACTCAGGGTTACTAGAATGTGACGTCTTGCTGTCCCCACAAGACTCCTCCCTCTCCGGTTCAAATAGGTCACCATTTACACCCATATCCTCCAAATTGTTGCCATAGCTGCTTCTTGAAGTTGTCGCTTGCTGAATAGATTTGTTTGTTTACTTGGCTGGACAACCCAGCCCAAGGAGTTCGCATTACTACTGGAGGAAAAAAACGACTGCTAACCATTGGTTCAGCCACTGCTGGTAATCTACGGGTTAAACGTACCCAGTTTTGTGCTTTTTATGGTCATTTAAATATAAAATATGCGTCTGTATCACTTTAAACGTATTACATACACACGGATTTGCTGTAAGGATGACCAATACCAGTACTCTCTAAGCAATGCTTTATTGAGCCGGAGTTTGTCTGGGGTTTTAAATCTGGAGTTTGTCAATTTTAGCTGTACACACAAATTGTTGTATTGGTTGAAATGGTTTTTACACCCTAATAGCAGTCCACACATTGAGATTTGAAAAAGCCCTCTGACCACTGTAATATTGTAAAAGCACCGACCAGTCACTACTGCCTCACGGTCCGCAGAGGAAAATATCCAAATATCCATGTGGACTCCCTGCTCGTTTTTGACCCTAGCGTACATGAACCTGCAGTCACAGCACGTGAGGAAGGGGACGTGGCTTTGAAATGGCCTCCGGGGGCAGGGGAGGGTTTAGTAGAACCACGAAGAGATGCTACTTTCAAATTTTACTAGCTGTACAGATTACCAACCTCAGCTTTAATTTTGTAGCCAGTGCAGGTAAATCTATAAAAATATAACATAGTGTCAGCATCTTAACAGAGAATGTAACATTTATGCTTTTATGTTTTCTTTATGAAACATTCACTACAGATTCTTTTTGTATTTTCAGCAAAATCTTGAAAAAAAGATATGTGCGTCTATTTTTGACACTTATTTCATTTTGTCGCGACGCTTCCTATATAGTACTAACACCTCATTAGAATTTAACAAAATTGTAGTGAAACCTTTTTTCCGTGCTGTGTAACCATGGGATGGATTCACCCATCCATGTAACACTTAGAATAACAGATGAATAACCAAAAATTAAGAAATTCAAAAATTAACAAAGAAATAGGCTTTCGCACAGACGCATGGTCTCTACTGGAAGTAGTAAATAAAGAGTAGATTATACACGTGAACCAGTCAAAACTAAAATGATTCCCAAGAGAACAAACACAAAACAAATAAATTATTTAATAATGCAATGAAAGGATCAAGGGATACTGGATGCACGAGTAAAGCTAGGATGAGTGCATCATAATTGGACGATCTGAGACCACATGGTTTAATTCATGTGTAAGAAGTTCCTGTGGTGTCTGTCTCTCTGAAAATAATTTGAAAATCCACCCGGGCTCAGGACTGTTATCCACCTGGAATATAATTGGGGGGGATATAGTCATCATGATGTCTGTTCCTGCATCCGTCCATCTGTTATCGTTTCAATTCTGGCCCAGTACTCTGAAGCTGTTGGAGATTTCTTCATCAGACTACTTCAGCTATCCAGTGCCGTTGTGCCTTTTTGATATTTTGGGATTACTACAGTTCGTGTTTTCTGACACTGGATGCCAAAGGGTTTCATCGTCTCCTGATGACTCTTAATATTCTAGCTACATCTCGGATGGCGTTGACTTATTTGAGTCTTATTCCCTTGCACACATGCTCTATCATCTTTATCCAGGTTTTTGTGGATTTAAAATGTCTGAAGTGCAACTTTTATTTTTTTTTAAGATTCAGAGTGAAGGCAGTCCACTTGCTGAGTCTGACGTCAGTAGCCATTTTCATATTTAAATGAACACAAACCTGAGTTTTGCCCTGTAGCTGGAAAGATGGTCAGAGACTGCGTTCGCACGCGCGTACACACACACACACACACACACACACACACACACACACACACACACACACACACACACAAACACGAGCACAGATCCTTTCTAAACGTTATGATTGTAGATGTTCATCTGTCAAAGCTATAAACTAATATTGGTGTGTGTGTGTGTGTGTGTGTGTGTGTGTGTGTGTGTGTGTGTGTGTGTGTGTGTGTGCGCCTTTTAGATTCTTGTGCACCTGGGCCTGCTGACGAAGGAGTCTGGCTTTAAGATCGCTGAGAATGCTTTCAGCGGGGGTCCACTGGGGGAGCTGGTACAGTGGAGCGACCTCATCACCACGTTATACCTGCTGGGTCACGACATCCGCATCTCAGCCTCCATCGCTGAGCTTAAAGAGTGAGAGCAGACACACACACACGCATGCACACACTCCTCACCTACAAATATGTTTTAAAATATTACTGTATCAAATTTCATAGCTGGAAATATTATATATAACATACAAACACATTAATATACCCAAAGAGCCATAATATTTAAACACACGCGCACACACACACACACACACCTGCAGTCTTATGGCCTTATACACACAGAGACTAGATTTATGCATATGTGTGCACGCTTACATGCACACACACACACACACACACACACACACACACACTGGCAGAATGTCAGTTAGCTCATCAACTCACCATCCTGTGTGTGTGTTTCTGTCTCGACACAGGATTATGAAGAAGGTGATGGGAAACAAGTCCAGCTGTCCAACGATAGGTGACAAGGTGGTTGAGCTCATTTACATCGACATTGTGGGTCTGTCTCAATTTAAGAAGACGCTAGGGCCCTCGTGGGTGCACTACCAGTGAGTGAAATCTGCTCTCTGCCATCTTTATTGCACTCTTCACTGAGTGAAATGCATCTGATGGGGTTCGTACAGGCATTTAAACAGATTGTGTGTGTGTGTGTGTGTGTGTGTGTGTGTGTGTGTGTGTGTGTGTGTGTGTGTGTGTGTGTGTCATACTCATGTCATGACAAAGGCTGAAACAACTAAATGTGTTTAATTTGCTAAATACTCAGTAAGGCTCAGAAGGCTGCTCTTTGCCGGGCACTGCTGCTGTGTTAAATCAGAGACAGTTGCTACCACGACAACGCTGACATTTCCCACACCAATATCCAGCGACTCTGGAATACCTGGGCAGGACCTGCCATCCGCAATGGCTGACCAAGATGTTTGGCGTTGGTTTGGTCCGTGGTGCGTGACATCTCAGCCAAGGCCAGATAATGAAGTTATTCCTAGTTTTTATGTCGTCCATGCTGCGAAGTTATAGAGACAATTTTCTACTTAACATAAAGTGTTTTTTTTCTATTCTTTGTTTGTTTTTTGGGATTTGATTCCAAATAGAGTAGATTCCATGATTATAGACACTGAAAACGAGGTGTCATTTCAAAGCTTTGGAGTCGATTCACATGCAAATGATTCATTAAGGATAATGTCAGCTAGAATTCATTCCAAAGCTCCAAATGTTTGAACACAACATAAATCACGTCATAGTTGTAATCAGGATTCATTTACACAGAAGAAAAATAGCTATCCAATAGAATGTCGTAACCTCTCAGCCAGGGCGCATCAAGCGCACAGAGGACGAAAATGGAAATTTAGCAAAAATTTCAATAACTGAAAAAAAAAGTTGCAGCTACGCAAAATTTCAGAAAGCTATCATGCATGTGAGTCAAGCAAAGGCCCGGACTAATTTTATATGTTCAAGGTCAGTGTGCCAAGGTCAAAGCTCACATATGTAAATTAGCTACCCCATGCACAGATTTAGGCCATAGGGAGTGCCTACGCAAAATTTCTAAAGCTGGCCTGTGTATGAGTCGACCAATGGCCCGGACAACGTTGTTGTCATGCCACCCACCCACCAAGCCGACAACAATACCCCTCCAGCCATAACCGGCTGAGGGGTAAAAAGTGATCTTGATACAAAGCTGTAGATCTACACATGTACCCTGCAAAACATGAATTCATTCATTCATTTTCTAAGCAGCTTAATCCTTATTAGGGTCGCTGGGATGGTGGTGCCCATCTCAGCTGAATCTGGGAGAGGGCAAGGTACACTCTGAACAGCTCAGCAGTCCATTGCAGGGCCAACACTCATAGGCGATTTGGAAAAGCCAGTTAGCCTACTGTACATGCTCTTGGACTGTGGGAGGAAACCAGAGCACCCAGAGGAAACCCACGCAAGCATGGAGAGAACATGCAAACTCCGCACAGAAACACCCAGGAAGCCGAGGACCCAGGAATCGAACCCGGGACCTTCTTGCTGTCGGCAAAACATCTAAAGAAAAATCTAGAAGGCTTAAAGACTAGAAAGTGAGAAAGACCTTGATCATGGAGTGTGGACTTGCCTTTAAACATTTATCATATTTATTACATACAAACACATCTGTTTCACTCAGCCTCGTAGAAAAGCAGAAAAAAAGCTAGCATGGTATTGAATGCAGCATAAGGTATCTCACTTTATCTCACCCTCAGCTGCTCGACCTTCTTTCCCATGAAATATTGTGGCTTTCAAACCATTGCAGGCAAGCAAGGATGATAGAAGGGGAAATGTGTTAGTAAGAGGTAGTTGTGGATAATTTAAATGAGTATAGGCTGAGAATAAACCCTGTACTCTGAGCAGTATACCTCAGGCATTAGTCTATATTAAACAGCAGTGAAGGTGAACGAGTGCGTCACTGCCTATTTCTTCCTCTGTCGTCCGCTCAGAGAAATTCAGCCTGAAATTATCCCGACTCGGAGCCTTCACACTTATTACTGACCCTCAATTTCTTCACCTTTCTCGCAAATCATTCTCCGCGGCACTCGCTCAAACCTCCCCGAGCTCAAAATCCTATTCACGCTCATTATTACATGTTATGAGGAACCCTCAGAGTAGACTTCGTCATCATCTGCGTTCCATGACTTTGCGTTTTCTCAAATCTTTAATGCTTTTATTATGATTGTTATATCGAACGCTGAAATCAGCAACCTGAACAACTACGTGGTTGAAATCAGCCGAAAAAGCCGAAGTCAGGAATCTTAAATGTGCTAAACGCTCTAATGCTCTTTAAAGTTTGATCACAACAAACTTATCATGCAGTCCAGATACCAACATTTTAATATCAGACAGTTGAAGTCTTTTATGGTAAGTTATATATGAAGATCGGCTCGTTTGGCTCAGTGGGTAAGGCGCTCAGCTACCGATCAGAAGGTTGGTGGTTCAAGCCTCTGTACCACAAAGCTGTCACTGCTCAGATGTGTAAATGAAATACAAATTTAAGTCACAATAGATAAGGGCATTGGGCAAATGCTATAAATGTAACTGAAGCTAGATGTACTTTATTTCACATAATAATGTATAAATAAAATTAAAATACATACTGCTGATAACAGTGCCATTTGTTTCCCTATCAGTGGACATTTAAAACAACCAGAGCTTTGTAGACTTGATGGACTAATCAGGAAGGTTAACTTCTATTCAGAATCCAAACAAAAACAACATAGATCTGATAAAGTTGAACAAGATACGGAATTTCGTATTTGGCCACCAGAAAAAGAGTCTAGTTGGCTCGAAGATAGAAGTGGTTTTATTGGATATTTTAAATCTCCAATTCATTATCTTTAAAGCAGTAAGTCAAAATTCGGTTAAATTTGGTGGAGGGTCATTCCATGCCAACTCTCTCAGTTTTTAGAACTTTTCCCAGTTCATGGATTTTCTTTAAAAAATTCATATCAATACCCATATCTAAGAAATGCACCCATGCCAAACCTTGGATCTGTTATCCAAATCGTTTTCTAGATATAACATTTTAAAATGTACCACATTTTTAAGCCACACCACAACCAGGGTTCATTGTGAATGAGGCTGTGAATGAAACTTTATTGTGTTTAGAAATGATGATTTCTGCTTGGTTTTTCGTTTGTTGTAAACTGAAGGGTAAGAACTAAATGCTAATTAATTGTGGGGGAAAAAAGATCTTCAGGTTGCAGTATTTAAAATTTTAGAAAGCTTGTAATATTTTGTCATCAAACTTTCTGTTCAAGCAGTTCTACTTTAGTTCTTAAGCTACTGAAAGCTACCATTGTGTACGTACAAATATAAGGGAAGTGTAAAGGTTTAAAAATGGCCTCGGAACTTAACCTTTTTTTTTATTTTTTATTTTATTTTATTTTTTTTTTTGGACCACTGTAACTCAAATGGACTGAATGCATGGACTTCAGGTTTTGGGGGTTTTTTTCTGGAAAAGAATACCCTTTTATTAGAAACATATTAAAATTTCAGGGCTGTTCCTCGTTCCTTTCATCATTTAATGTTTCCTTATATACAATTTGCAACTATGGTATGTAATATATAACATGAAAAACACAGCACCATTTAATCACCAGTTTATAACTGAATTTTACGTGGAATGGAAAAGTTCAATTATTAAAGTCAGCAGAGTTAGATAGCTAAAAATAGACATCGCGTGACTGGATCTTGAATAAAAGCTTATTCAGTATAATTATCGCATGGAGTTTGTTTTTATTGGTATACCGTCCACAACTCATAAATCAGATTTATCCAACATGTTTATTCTGATTAAAGTTTGTATGGGATTTGATTCTTATCACAATCGACTTTTATGGAGGTTCCAACCCAAGCCTGAACCCGAATGATGTCAAACCAGGAACAAACTATACAGCAATAAAAAAACAAGCCTTGAGTATCAAAATGTACTGATAATAACTGAAAATAAACCACAATTCCTTCTGCCTGGGAACAACAACATTTATAACATATTGTAGTTCGGATAGCAGACCGAAGGAACTCGGATTTGTTCCCACACACTCACGAAACAGTGTGGCCTTTTCTATTGTTCACATTGTAATAAAAGACAAATTGAATGTAGTTTGTGTCGTTTTCTTTTCAAGGCCAATGAGCAAACTGCAGTGACTGATTGCTTCTGTGTGTGTGTGTTTATCAGTCATTTAATTTCTATCTACAGAAGCTCGTCCAAATGAAAGCATACTCTCAGTTCTGTACATTTCTTTAATGTGACTGGGGGTGTTATTTAAAATTGCCACACTATGATATTTTTTTTGGAGTAATGTATTGATTTAGAGCACTGCCTAAAAGTGGAGCTTCGCACAAGTTCTTTCTTGGTTGTGTATCTTAGATTATTGTACAGATATTTTCCAGAAAGATGAGTAGAAACATTGGAAAACTCCTTGTTCCCCACAAATACTCTATCCCACTGATATAATAGTCCTGTGGTCCGAAATTTTTAGCCTGTGCTCATGAATACATTTCTGTTCTCTCCCATCACTGATAAATAAGGATTTAAACCAATATTAAATCATTTTAATTTGTTGTTGTTTGATATTCATTCATTAATTCATTTTCTAAGTCGCTTAATCCTAATTAGGGTAATGGGGAGGCTGAAGCCCATCTCAGCCAACTCTGGGCAAAGGCAGGTACACCCTGAACAGCTCACCAAGCCATTGCACAGCAACACACATACAACAATTCCCGCTCACACCTAGGGGCAATTTGAAACAGCTAATTAGCCTACTGTGCATGTTTATGGACAGTAGGAGGAAACCGGTGTACCCAGACGAAACCCTCGCAAGCAAGGGGAGAACATGCGAACTCCATACAGAAACACCCCAAGCCTGGGAATCGAACCCGGGACCTTCTTGCTGTGAGGTGGGCATGTTAAACACCACGCAACCGTGCCGCAGTTGTTTGATATTGTTTTGGCAAAAAGTAAACATGGTTTTAGAAGCAAATACTGCTTTAGTATATATTGCCAGTTCAGAGCAAACGGCCAATCAGCATTAAGATGCATATGAACAGATGTACAAAGGGACAGACTTAAATTCATTTCATAAGTATGGTGCAGGCTGCAAAAAAAAAAAGTTTGAAATGAAAGGAAGTGTCATTAACAGAAGTGAACAATTTGTTATGCAATTAAAAAAAGTTCTGAGTGGAACCACAGAAAATCATGAGAACAGGCAAGTCATAAGACCAGGCAAGAGATGGCCAGTGGGTGCGAAGTGACTAAGTAGCTAAGTCAGGGATGAAAATCGTACCTTTTTTTTTTTTTTTTTTTTTTAAGAATCAGTGACTAACGAACTATGTGG
>JAOUQZ010043839.1:0-12414 GCA_028564935.1 Neosilurus hyrtlii | reverse complement strand
GAAGGCCCGGCAGCGTCTCTTCCATCTCAGATGCCTGAAGGACTTTAAACTGCCCTCAAGGGTGCTAAGGACTTTTTTACACCTGCACCATTGAGAGCATCCTGACGGGAAATATCACAGCCTGGTTTGGAAACAGCAACAAACAGGACAGGTGAGCTCTCCAGAGGGTGGTGCGATCAGCAGAGTGTACCATCCGTATCGAGCTTCCTGACATGGACACTATATACAGAAAGCAGTGCTGGACCAAAGCCAGGAAGATAGTACAGGACCTCAGCTGTCCCAACAATGGACCCTTCTCTCTGTTGCGGTCAGGGAACCGTTTCCGTTCCTTGAAGGCAAACACTGAGCGAATGAGGAGGAGCTTCATCTCGCAGGCCACTCGGGCCCTGAACCAGAACACTGGTACCTGGACACTGTAGACTCTCCCCACAGACACTTTACCACTTTACAAACTTACAGACACTGTCACTTTTTGCACACAGACACTTTACTGACTTTAATTTCACTAGTAAATTATCTGTACATTGCATTCTATTTTTATATTACATTTGCATTCTATATATATATATATATATTTGTATATTTGTATATTTGTACAGAAATGTGATTTATGGGAATTCTCTGAATATGTCAACACACACTCATCATTTCTACTTGAGTCGTGGGGTACCTGAGCCTATCTCAGCCAACACTGGGCAAAGGTGGGGTGCACTCACCAGTCCACTGCAGGGCAACACACACACAAGCATTCACACTCACATCCACTCTTAGGGGCAATTTGGAACTGCTGAGAAGCCTTTAATAATAAGTCTTTGGACTGTAGGAGGAAACACACCCAAACATGGGGAGAACATGCAAACTCCACACAGAAATGCCCTTATCAAGCCCGAGACTCGAATCCAGGACCTTCTTGCTGTGAAGCAGATGTCCTCTCCACTACAACACTGTGAATCTAGGTGTGATTTATAATGAATCCACACCATCTCACATTTACATTTGCTCTTATCCAGAGGGACTTACATTGATCTTAAAAAAAAAGGCAATTCAGGGTTAAGAGCTTTGCTCAAGGGCCCAACAGTGGCAACATGGAGATACTGGGGATTGAACCCATGAACTCTGGTTCACTGACCCAGAGCCTTAATCACTGGCCACCACTGCCATCCTGTGGTCATCATCGGAACTGACACCAACACCCTGAACCTTCGGAACGATAACTTTCAGGAAGTGTCTGTTCATTACGGGAGGAAACCTGAACCGAAACAGTCCAAGTGTTAAGAGGAGAAAGGGGGAAAGGACGAGATGTATTTGCGGCGTTGTGTGTTTGCTGCTGTTTTAGGGTTGGTGTGGTATTTTTCAGATTTCGGACTTGTTTTAGTCCAGGCTTGTTGCTGTGTCGTGGCTTTCCTTGTATCTGTTCCAGCTGAAGGTCCCAGTAGGGTGAGTGAACGCAGCTCACAGACGGACTGCACTGCTGAGGAAGCTGCAGGTGTTCCTCAGGTATGGACTCTTGGTCTTTCTTGACATGTATAAGTAGCCTGTGTTCTCCTTGAACTTAAAAGTTTACATTCACTATGAGTCTAATTTTTCATTATCAGTTCATATTAACTGAGTATAATGCAGTGGCTGCTGGTGCTGAAATTGGGTGGGTGGGTGGGGGGGGGGTGATCATGCCCACACTGTTATAAAGCTGCTATAATGTCCACACAGTCACAGAGTTAATAAGAAGGAAACTGTATCCTACAGATTTAATCAGGGTTTGTTCCCTGTTTTAAAGGCTGTTTCTCCCATGTCCCCATGTCCATAGATCATTGTAATTATCACTACATTGATTACTAATTGGTAATAAAACCAGTCATGCTAACGACAGTTCACCAATATCTAACTGAGATCTACATGTTAAAAAAAAAATACCAAAAATAAATTATAGTTAAGCAGAAAAACAAAAACAAAACACACCTCAAATCTCAAACCAACACAGCTCTGTAAGGTTGTTGAACCATTGTCCAGTGGCACTACTTAAACATAAATTGTGCCCTTCTTTCCTGCAAATTTCTCGATGACTTTCTGGTTAAAGTCATCCATCTCAGTCACCTCAGTCTCTTTCCCATGGACACCATGGACAATGCATTCCGTCTCTCTTGGACCGTTGAGTTTCTGAGAAAAGTTTTAATTCTTTCCAAAGTTGAGAAGCACCGCTCAGCTTCCGCTGTGGCTGTGGGTGTGGTGATGAGGATTTTTAGGAGTGTGACAGTCTCTGAAAACACCTCCGAATAAACAAGTGGAACAGGTCCACAGCACTACAACAGGCATTGAAGTCATCCTTGCTGTAGGTGAGACTAAGCTCTGTCTTCAGCTTGCTTACATTCAGTATTGGGTAGGCCTTCAGGGTGCTGTCCAGTGCCTCTGCAGGAAATGTCTTGCTGTACTACTGGAACATGACCCCCTGCAGCAAGGTGGCACTGATGAGGTGGTTTGTGAAGGTGAAGCACTCACTGTCCCAGTATGGCATCACACACCTACAGAAACAATGAAAAGTTTACAATTCTGCAGTTTATGTCCTTGACCTTACCAAATATCAACATCAAAATGGCAAATGACCGATTTCTACAAAATACAGTGTCCCCACCTCCTCTGCAGTCCTCTCAAGTTCCGGTGAGCTGAGTGTCCGACGCCTTTTTACCAGCTGAGGGCCCCTGCTTTTCTCAGCCATGGAATGGAGAGAATTTCTGTTGACAGCAGAAATCAATGAAAGTTAAAAAATGCTATAATGAGAGTGTGAGTGCATATAATAATAAATCATACTAATAATAGGAATACTCCTCCTGCCTGATTTTTTATGTCTTATATGTTTTTATTTGTATAATGGATACCCCCATTAATATGGACTGCATCAGTGCTTCTCTTCTGAAGTCTGGCTTAGAGAAGGTCTACATGTGGTATGACATGGTGGAAGAGTTTCAGAAAGAACTTGAAATCCTGATCCTCTAGCAGCATAGCAAAGGCCCCTGCTTCTCTGACAGTTACTGAGTGAAAGTCATCTGAGTCTCGGATTGTCTCAAAACATTGAATGAGGTCCTCTCTGTACTCGAACACGGTGTTGATGGCACGGCTGTGAAAGTTGTATCTGATGTTGCTGGAAAAGAAGCCAGAAAATCCACCAAGGTCAGAGAAAAATATTCTCACCTTAGTGAAAGGTGGCCTGTAGCATTAGCAAGTTGAGCTGATGTGCGTAGCAGTGGATATAGTGGGCATTAGGGCACTTCTCTGTGCCTTCTGATGCCAGTCCTGTAGCTGTCATTCAGCTGTTCAGCAATGCTAAGTCTACTGAAAAAGTTTAGCTTCATACTGCTATATAGATGGGTCCTGCTCTTTTCGTTTACATTTTTCTGACAGGTGCTTTAAGTCTCTTACACCAGTCCGTGTCCACAACGTTTCAGTGCCGGCACTTTGAAACAACTGGCAGGGAAAGCAGTAAAATTACTCATGCCACATCCAGCTAGCCAACCCCATTTTCATAGCAGGCGCGGGAGAAGCACGGGGTGTATTCTCGTCCGTGGTTGTCTGCTGCTGAATTTGTATGAATCCAGGACAAGCTCCTTTATTTTTCTTTGGTTTTCCAGTGAACGTCTAGAAAATGGGTGGTTTTGTAAGGACAAAACCGAGTTTTGTTTGTTTTCTGTATTTTTGCTCACATTCGCCATCTTGCTCAGTTCTCTCAGTCACAAAAGATTAGATTGACAAGTGACAGTCAACATGGGGTCTGTGAACATGACCTACAAGAACTGTCCAATTACATTAGATTTAAAAAAAGTTAAACAATGCTAATTCGCTGCAAAGAAAAGTGAGAGGCCAAATCTCCTGCTAACTAAAAAGTTTGACAGCCTCCAGTCAGGCTGCCGCCCCTCAACAAAGAAGTATATGTTCAGATTAATTCAGATTCAGACAGACAACGACCAATACCATATAAAAACAGTAATAGCTGTTGACAGATGCTATAATGCTAAACATTATTTTGTAGTTGTTTTATCTAAATCATAATTAGTAAAGAAGTTACTAATATCTATATAAACAGTGTCATTCAGTGGTACATTTAGGTGGTAACAGTCTCTTACTGAACGTGCTCCTCTGACTGATCAGCAGGTTGTGAAACGGATGGGAGGTATTGTTGAATATTGTCTTTATTTTGAACAACATTCGCCTTTCTGACACTACTGTCAGAGAGTCCAGCTCCATCCTCACAACGTTACTGGCCTTGCGGATCAGTTTGTTCAGTCTTTTTGCATCTGCAACCCTCAGCCTGCTGCCCCAGCATGCAACAGCATAAAGGATGGTGCTGGCCACAACAGACTCATAATACATCCTGAGCAGTGTTCAGCAGATGTTAAATGACCGTAGTCTCCTCAAAAAATAGAGACGGTTCTGACCCTTCTTGTAAAGTGCGGTGCTGTTCTTAACCCAGTCCAGTTTATTGTCAATATGAACTCCAAAGTATTTGTAATTCTTCACCATTTCCACATTGACGCTGTGGATGGAAACGGGCCACTGGTGTCCTGGATTTCCTAAAATCCACAATCAGTTCCTTCGTTCTTTCCTGAAGATGGCAGGTCTCTGTGTATTAGCTGAAGTCAGTTGTGTAGAGAGTGAAGAGAAAAGGGGAGAGGACGGCCTCTTGTGGTGCTCCAGTGTTGCTGAACACCGTGTTGACACGCAGTGCTGCAGTGCTTCACAATCCAGGACACAAAAGAGGCATCCACCTGCATCACTGTCAGCTTCTCACTTAGGAGGGTCGGCCTGATGGTGGTAAAAGCACTGGAAAAGTAAAAACACGTGGCTCTCACAGTGCTCGCCGGCCAGTTTAGTAGGTAGATGATGGCGTCCTCTACTCCGAGACGAGGCTGGTAAGCGAACTGAAGGGTCCAAAATTGGTCTAAATATGGGTTGGAGTTGATCCAGTATGAGTCTCTCGAGGGTCTTCATGACATGCAAAGTCAGTGCCATGGGTCTGTAATCCTGGGGGCCACTGAGATGTGAGCTGCTTGGTACAGGAACCAGGCCTGATGTCATCCACTGCACTGGGACCCTTAGTAGACACAAGCTCATTGTGAAGATGTAATGTAAGACTCCACAGAGCTGGGGGCACAGGCTTTAAGGACACGGGGGCTCACCACATCCGGTCCTGCTGCCTTGCCTGAGTGTAGTCTTCTCAGTTGTTCCTCAACCTGAATATAGGTGAAGTTGACTGGTGGGGGAGGATTGTCAGGTCCATCACAGGAGGCAGAGGTGCAGTAAGAGAGGGAAGGAGAGAGGGTGGTGTGGCAGCGGGTTCCAGGCTTGCTCCTGATGAGTCAGAAGGGCACCGACCAGTGTCGAATCTGTTAAAAAACATATTCAGCTCGTTGGCCCTGTTCTCACCGCCCTCAGCTCCTCTGCTGTTGGATGGTCTGAAAACCAGTGATGGTCTTCATACCACTCCAAACTTCTCGCATGTTGTTATGTTGGAGTTTCCACTCCAGCTTTCTCCTGTAATTGTCGTTAGCACGCTGATCTTGACTCTTACTAAACTTTGAATCGTTCTCATCTCCTCTCTGTTGCCAGTCCTGAATGCCCTCTTCTTGTCATTAAGGAAGGCTTTGATGTCCTTTTTCACCCATGGCTTGTTATTTGGATAACAATAGACTGTCTGTGCAGTATCATATCATCATATCATATTTGGATAACAATAGACTGTCTGTGCAGTATCATTCAAGTAACTGTTTATATGGCCTTGGGCAGGCCTTTCCAACTCAAAAACATGATCACGAATGGAAAGGTTATCCTCCATTTAACCTTATGTGCCTGAGTGTTGTGCAGAGATAATTCTGCTTATGAACGGAGTCTGTATCAACTAGCGGTTACTCACAAATTCCATCTTCTGCGAGGAGAGCTTTAAAGGGAGAGCCGAAGAAGGGGGGGGGGCTCTCTTTCATAATCATGCTGTATGTGTGTTTGTGAGACAGACATCCTGTGCAGTAATAAATAAAGTTTATTTGTTTGTTTGCTGATGGCCAGATGTGTTCTCTTAAAATTTTAATGATATCGGTACAGAAATTTATGTAGTGTGAAATACACTCAGTGAGTCCTCATCGTCCTCACTGAGTGCTTGCCAGTCTGTCACTTTAAAGCCATCCTGTAATTTCTCCAAGGCCTCCTCCGACCATCTCCTAACAGTCCTTGTAGTCACAGGCTGCCTCTTCACAAGAGGCACATAGCATGAAGAAAGATGAATTAAGTTGTGGTCTGATCTCCCCAGTGGTGGGGAGGGGGAGGAACTGTAGGCATCCTTATTATTTGCATACAGCTGGTCTAAAGTTCTCTCCTGTCTGGTGGGACAGTCCACGTACTGCACAAAGTTTGACAGTGTAGTGTCCATGGTGACATGGTTGGAGTCATCTGAGATCACAGTAAAAGCACTCGGGTGCTGAATCTGTAACTGGGCTATGGTAGCATGAACAGTGTCACATGCACATGTGGGGTTGGCAGAAGGAGGAACATAAACGGCCAATAAGATGACATGGGAAAATTCCCTTGGCAAATAATATGGTCTGAGATGAACAGCACACAGTTCAATGTCCGGTCCACAACTCCGCTCTTTGATGGTTATGTAGGCGGCGTTACACCACCGGTTATTGTCAAGAACAACAAGCCCCCTTCCTTTCTGCTTACCGCTCGTGGTGCAGTCTCTGTCAGCCCGAACAGTGTGAAAGCCCACGATGGATACGTTGTCATCGGAATTGTTCTGGTGCAGCTATGTTTCGATGAAGTGCATGAAACTACACTCCCGATACTCCCTCTGACTTCGTGCTAGCGATGTCAGCTCATCCATCTTATTCGCCTGTGACCTCACATTCCCCATTATAATAGACGGGAGACACGGCTTGTACCTTTTCTTCTCTGTAAGCCTCCTCTGTCTTGCCGCCTCCCACTTTCTCCTCTTCTGTCCTGCTTCTCTGCACCCCAGGTGTGTTTTCCTCCAGATTTCAGCCTGAAGCCAGCTTCAGGGTAATCAGCTGATCCCTGGAGTAAACAAAGTGCACGGCGTGTAGTTGCTGTGCTGCAGTCCGAACTCAAAGTTCCTCAGCAATAAAAAGTACTAAAACTCTCTCAACCCACATCTTGAGAGGGCAGATCTTGAGAGATCTTGTTTCCAAAAGTTTACCAACACATAGACTTTCCAACTCATGGTAACTACACACTGGACCAGGTTTACACCTACAAAGCCCTTCCCCTCCCCCACCTAGGTGCCTCTGACTACATTCCTGTTATGCTAATGCAGCATACAGACCACTGGTTAAAGTCACCAAACCAGTTTATACGCAGGTACAGGTGTGGACAGAGGGGTCTTCAGAGCCACTCAAGGACTGTTTTAACACCACGGACTGGAGGGTGTTTAAACAGGCTGCCACATACAACAACATCACAGATCTTCAAGAGTACACAGACTCTGTCACTGCCTACATCAACAAATGCATCAACAGTCCTTCAGACCGTCACTGCTTGGGCCAATTAGAAGCCATGGCTGACAGGGGAAGTCTACAGGCACTTGAACGCTTGGAATGCTGCCTTCAAAGCAGGAGACAAGACTGCTTTGAGAACTGCTAGGGCCAACCTGTCCCGCGGCATCAGAGAGGCTAAGAAACATCAATCTCAATAGACTCAATCATCCCGCAACAGCTCATCCTGAAACTGGACCGGTAGGGGCTGAACACTTCACTGTGCAACTGGCTGCTAGACATCCTGACTGGGAGGCCACAGGCAGTTCGGGTCGGGAACAACACCTCCAGTGTCATCGCACTGAACACAGGGGGCCCCCGAAGGATGTGTTCTGAACCCTCTCTTTTTCACCCTGCTGACCCAAGACTGCACACTATTGCATAGCTCCAACATCTTTGCCAAGTTTGCAGATGACACGTCCGTGGTGCGTCTCATCGGCAATCCTCATCAGCATGAGGATTGTGGCAGGTTTCATTTTTATCTCCACCAAGGGGGTAGGCTATGAGATCTCTGAATGGGCTGTTCCCATTCGTGTGAAACTTTAATATTATTCAAACCAGTAACCGGTTTCCTTTGGATATTAAAACAAAACAAAAAATGGCTGTGAACAGATACAGCTTCACAAGTTACATGATCTCTTCATGTTTGTGTAGGTTTCCTCTGGGTACACCAGTTTCCTCTCACAGTCCACAGACATGTACACCAGGCCAACTGGCTATTTCAAATTGCCCCTATTTGTGAGTATGAATGATTGTGTGTGTGTTGGACCTATGATGGATTGGCGAGATATTCAAGGTGTACCATGCCCAGAGTTGCTTAGGAAAGGCCTCAGCCTCCCTGTGACTCTACTAAGTTTAAGTGGTTTGGCAAATGAATTAAGTAATTATATGTAGACAATTCCATATAATAAGCCTGCCACTATGAGAAATTTATACAATTTTAATTTTCATTAATATTCTGAAATGCTTAATCCTAATTAGGTTTGCGGGGAGGCTGGCGCAGAAGTGTTCATGATATGTCAAAGGTGCATGATATACATGATAAAGTGGTAGAGCTTTTTATCATAAGGTGTGTGGTCCTAAAATGTTATGATGTTCGATACCTGCTCTAAACATGAGTGTTGCACTTATACACTTAAACATGAGTTTTGCACTTAAACATGAGTATTGCACTTAGAAGAGTAATATTGCACTGTGCAGGAAGATGGTCTGAATGATAGTTATTCAGTCAGTGTGTGTGACGGTGGTGGTGGTGCAGTTGCATGTCTAACAGCTTGTGGGTAAAAGCTGTTCTTGAGTCTGTTAGTTTTTGTTTTTAGTGTCCTGTACATTTTTCCAGAGGGGAGAGGGGAGAAAAGGGGGTGTCCAGGGTGTGTGGGGTCCCTGATAATTCCACTGGCTCTCCTCCGAAGTCTGCCAGTGTAAATGTCACTGAGGAGGGCAGCGTAGTTCCGGTCAGGAGGCTCTGGATGGTAGAGCAGTAAAAGTTTTTTAGTAGGGCTGGGGGTAGGTGGGCTTGTCAGAGCTTTCTGAGGAAGTCAGAAAGATCCTTTGTTGTGCCATCCCCACCTGGTGAGAGATGTGGGTGGTCCAGGTGAAGTCAGCAGAGATGTGGACTCCAAGAAACTTGAAGCACTCCACCCTCTCTACCTCCTCTCCATCAATATAGAGGGCAGAGTGCTCAGTTTGTTTAGATCTCCTGAAGTCCATTATCATCATCTTTGTCTTATATGTGTTAAGGTCCATGTTATTGTTGTTGCACCATCGCCGCAGATGCTGGACCTCCCTCCTGTAGGCTGACTCATCATTATCTGTTATTAGACCTATGACAGTGGTGTTGTCTGCAAATTCGATGATGGTGTTGCTGGTGTGAATGGGGGAACAGTCGTGTGTGAAGAAGGAGAAGAGGAGGGGGCTGAGAACACATTCCTGTGGTGTTCCGGTGTTCAGGGTGAGAGCGGAGATGTGGTCTCCTATCCCAACGTTCTGAGGTCTGTTGCAAAGAAAGTCAAGTATGTGTACAGTATGCTCCTTAGGCCTACGTTGCCCAACTTCTGAACCAGTTTAGGTGGTAGGACTGTACAGGGAGAACATGCAAACTCCACACAGAAACACTCTCGCCAAGCCTGGGACTCGAACCCAGGACCTTCATGCTGTGAGGTGGACGTGCTAACCACTACACCACCATACTGCCCTTTCCACCAATAAGAATATCTTGAATGAAAAATAATGTCCATATTATACTTTGCCTCATCTAGTAATTGCTTATTAATTAATTTTCTTACAGCAGAAAAGCGAGACTGGCCTTATAGTTGGCAGAGATGAGCCAGACACAGCAATCCAAACTGTACAAAAAATATCTTACCAGTCACAATACCCAAATATCCAGAGGTCACTTCAGCACAGTGAGTTATAATTTTCATTTTCTCTTTAGAAGAAGGTAATAAACATTAAAATCTTCTGATGAAATCTTTGCTCACTAGGGTAAACTTTAAAAAAGCCCCACTGTGGCTATGTGTGTCTTTTAGTGTTTAAGTGTGCCTACACTCACCTGATCCTGCCATGGAGCATTGCTCCAGAACCTGGAGACTGTCAGCCCCTACATACAGCAGTACTCACTGAGTTTAACTTTATCACGGATGGGATTATTTGCAAGAGCAAGGACTTGGAACTTTCAGTTATTGCTCTTCGATGCATTCAGATCATCACTCAGCACCTTCACAACACAAAGGAGTCAGAAGGGTAAGCATGTATCTGTATAGTGCTTTAGCAAATATTCATTTTGCATTACTGGTCATTTTTGTGTACTTCAAAATGTAAAACTACTGATGTAGACAATTAAAATAGGACTACTGCTTGTAAGTGTAGATGCATAGGCAGATGCAGTTTGTATTTATCACTATTCTATTAACTTGCCCAGGTCTCCAGCATTCAGTTCTAAGGCTGAAGAGATTGCTGTTGTTAGGGACTTATGTAAAGCCCTCATACACGACCTTTTTCCTGAACACCTCTGGGAACAAAATGTCTACTACTGTGTTCTACATGAAATTCTGACCGTGAAAGGTTAGTGCTGATTAATTTTCCTGGTCACACTAGGGGGCAGTGGGACAAGGTCAGCTAATCAGAAGGTCCAGCCCAAAAAAAAAAATTAAAAAAAGACAAAATCCTTGGGTTTACGGCCAGCTCATAAAGCCTAGAGGGAAAACTTAAACATGCGCTAATCTTGTCATTTGACACTGGCATAATCTAACAGGGCTTTTCACTGACCCTGGGTCAAAAAAGTGAAAAAAGCATCATATTTCATCTTTCAAGTAATGTGAAATACAAAAATATTTAGTTTACCTCATATAAGGAAACATTCTATTCTGTCTATACAATCTATAATAGTGGTAGAATTGCATCTGTAACATTATGAACAAAATAGAAATGTTATTTTATTTTATTTACAAATTGTTCAAACATATTTGTTTGTTTCTTTATAGTGCTGTCATTAGTGACTTTGCTCTCTGATCCAGACAACTTGAATCACATAATAGTTTCTCAGCTTGACAAATTAGAGGAACTGCATGCCCCAGTCAGAGACCTTCCTTCCTCAAATTCGAGTGATAACAGTGACATGCAAGTTTCATGACCACATCTGGTTACAAGCAAAGTAACTACAGTGTTTCTGTTAATTTAGTTGTAAAAGTTGGTTTCTGTTTCTCAGACTGCAAGGTGAAGCAATGGAGCATCCATCTGAAAAAGGCAAAATCAAAAAGAAAGGTTGTCATTCCAAATTACATTCAAGTCCATAGACACTATATATTTGTCCTGAAAAGTGTACAGTGTTTTGTTGATTCACCTACACATAAATCTGATTATATGTGATGAGTTGAATTATATTTTTTTAATATATTATTTATTTAATCATTCATTAATTCATTCATTCATTCATTTATTTATTAATTTTTTCCCATTATGCAGCCAAAAAACTGAGAGAGAAGTTTTCTAAACTGTTCAACTCAAACCTGAAGAAAGCCACAATTAAGAGGAAGAAGGAAACACCAACAGTGATAAAACCCAGGCCTGCAGCTCTTGTGACTGAAGATATAAGCAACAATGATGACTCAACGAGTAACAGCGTGAGAAAAAACATTACAATAATACTTAAAAAAATCAGGGCTGCTCACTATTCATTGTGTTTGATTGTTTTTGTTTTTAGCTGGTGACTGACCTCCAGGAATTGATGGAATTTAACCTTTCCTATGAGATGTGGAAGGTTGGAAATTGGACAGTAACCATCACTAACGTGAGTTACTATTTGACACGCAACATAACTTGGTGTCCGTCCTGTCAAATTCGTTATAATTAATAAATCTGTTTTAATTGCTCGAGAGATTTATTAATTATAATGAATTTGAAACCCAAAAAATAGAGGCTCATACACTATTGCTCAGACTTACACAGAATAAAAGACACAGTCCAACTCAGGTAGGCAGGCAGACCTTTGTGAAGCAAAACAACACGAAACGGAACATGGAAAATGAACTTATTAAACTGATTCAAATTAGCAAACAACTGATACAAATGAAGGCGAAAATCAGGTAGTTAAAGTAACACGGTGTCACAGTGTCCTGCTAAAGAGTGAAGAGGTGAAGAGACCTGGATGCCTATGCAGCTTAGATCACTCAATAGCTTCTTTATTAATAGCTACCAGGGCAGAAATGACCAGGGGCCTCATGTACAAAGGGTGCGTACGCACAAAAACGTTGCGTACGCATTTTCCCACGGCAAAGTTCAGATGTATCAAGAGTGAAATGTCCGTGGAAATGTGCAGTGCCTCACGCAAACTTCATGGCTGGCGTACGCATGTTTCTGCAGCTGTTGGTGCTTTGGCGACACTTAG
>JAOUQZ010043838.1:0-12416 GCA_028564935.1 Neosilurus hyrtlii | reverse complement strand
AGAGGATCCACTGGACCTTCCTCCTACAGTGCTGTGTGTAGAGGTCCTGGATGGCTGGCAGTTCAGTCCTGGTGATGTGTTGTGCTGATCTGATCACCCTCTGTAGAGTTTTGCGGTCCAGAGCATTACAGCTGCCGTACCAGATAGTGATGCTGCCAGACAAAATACTCTCGATGGTGCATCCTCAGAAGTTGGTGAGTATTCTGGAGTCCATGCCAAACCTCCTCAGCCGCCAAAGAAGGAAAAGCCATTGTCTTGCTGCTTTTGTGATCACACCCACTTGATGTGACCAGCTCAGATCCTCAGTGATGTTGATCCCCAGGAGCCTGAAGCAACTGACTGTCTCCACCTCTGTCCCCTCAATGTAGATAGGGGTGTGACCTTCACCCTGCAGTCTCCTGTAGTCCACAATGAGCTCCTGGGTCTTGCTGACATTGATCAGCAGGTTGTTGTCCTGGCACCACGATGTCAGGGCTCTCACCTCTGCTCTGTAAGCGGACTCGTCTCCATCTGAAATGCAGTCGATGATGGTGGTGTTGTCTGCAAATTTGGTGATGGTGTTCAAGCTGTGTGTGGCTGTACAGTTGTGGGTGAACAAGGTATACAGCAGGGGGCTGAGCACACATCCCTGGGGGGTACCAGTGCTGAGTGTCAGTGTGGAGGATATCACATCGGCGAAGTCCATGATCCAGCTGCATAAGGAGACACCAGTGCACAGTTACCGGAGCTTCATGACAAGCCCAGATAGGATTATGGTGTTGAAAGCAGAGCTGTAGGTCCAGGTGTGAGAGGGCAGTGTGCAGAGCCAGCGCTATTGCATCGTCTGTGGATCTGCTTGACCGGTGGGTGAACTGAAATGGGTCGAGTGTAGCAGGCAGTGAAGATGTGATGTGAGCTTTGACTATACGCTCAAAGCACTTCGTGATGATGGTGATGATAGTGGTGAGTGCTACTAGGTGATAGACATTGAGGCAGCTCACATAAGGTTTTTTTTAGGGACAGTGAAGATGGTGGTCCTCTTGAAGCATGTGGGGAAGAGCAGGGAAAGATTAACAATGTCTTGCATGCTTTGAAAACACGACCTGGGATGTTGTCTTGTCCAGGAGCTTTCCATATGTTTACTTTTTTAAAGTATTTACACACGTCCACATGTGCCTGATGTTTTGATCCACTGGAACAGGACCTTATTTTCTCAACTAAAGGTTTAGAGATTTATTCAAAAATTTGGGTGTACTATAAATAAATAGTAAATATGGGTTGGGGGGGCATACTGAATATAAGGCCTAAACACGAGAAACAAATGCAAAGGAAATACTAGTTGCATTCCAGAGCAAAAACACAGGACACAAGTGCAGCCTTGTGAGTGCCTGTTTTGGGCATTCATGACAAGTGGTTGATGAGCCAGAACTGGCCACAGGCGTACAAAAGAGTGTGTAAGCACCCCTGGCTCCTCGGTGTCTGTATACATACAAAAAGTCTCCATGTGTTGTCAAGTTCTCTTGTCTCTGAATGTTGTTTCTTAGCATGATATATTGTAGTAAATATCGTTATCATGGAAATGTTACAAAAAATAACACGATAATTTTCAACCAGCCCTGTATTGAGTAATCAAATTATAGTAGGATGATTAAAGGCATTTCTTTTAAAATAGCCAGATGGGACAGGAAGTGATCTTAGTTGTGTATTAATATACAGAGGTGTACAAATCATGCATGTACTGAATTGTTTTGGAATATACTTTGAAAGTGAAATCTCTAGCATGCTGCCTAATCCCATGTTTTGGTTTCCCAGAAACTGACTAGGCTTAAAAAGTGGAGATAATATAATTTATTACACAGGAATGGCATAGTCTGAATGCTTTGTTATCTCAGAATGATAAGCATTAGTATATATGACCTAAATGGGGCAGTCTGATTGGCTCACTATCTCACAGGCATTAGACATTATCCTGAGTGGATACTGCTGAATCAAAATGGCGGACACTTTGGATGGTAACTGGGAGAAGGTATCATCACACTTTAAAATCTTTAAATCGAGTTTTCTTGGGTTTCTGCATAATAAATACTAAAACTTTAAATGAGTTTTAAAACATTCCTTTCAAAGCCCTTATGCAAACAACACATGCGCTCAGCTCACCTGCTGATCATGGTGAAAATATGTAAAAATAAGCTACAAGAATCTCATTTTAGTTTGATTTTGTTTGTTTACATTTAGTATAAACTTTAAATGAGTATAAAAAGATGCCATTACACTGTGTTTGTGCATCTGCTTGTGAAGATCAGCACAGAGTTGCTTTAGTTCACCTGTAGTGTGTATACTATTGCTTATGTTCCCGTGTAGTTAAAACCATTATTCGTTTAAGGCTTGGTGGATGTTGCTGTACTTTTGATATCCTTTGATATCCGCCTCAGTGACTATTCAGCATTTTCCACCTGACCTTCGGTAAACAAATGTTCCCTGGAAACTTGTGATATATATATATATATATATATATATATATATATATATATATATATATAAACCATAACAATGTAATTTACTTTGCTTTTCTTATGTATAATGTGGTGTATAATAAAGCTTTAAGTATATCAACCTTCAGAGAGTAATTACGTAGTAACTAAGGTGAAGTAATGCACGCAAAAGGAAACAAAAGTGTCTACGTTAGTACTTCATGTTTGTCCCCTTAACAGAATGTCAGCAAGTCATTCAGACATGAGACATGCCGTTCTGTTCTCTCACTGCAACTAAAAGATTAAGAGTCTGGCAAGCGTCGTACTTTTCTCTCTATTTGTAGCCAGGGTTGCATGTAGGAAGCAGAAGTTGCATGAGCTTTATGCTACATTTTTTTTTGTTCAGTTCCATAAGTGTTTTCACATTCTAGCATATAATCTTGATTTTGAATTTGTTGTCTGTCATCTGTTTTTGGCAATGAATCTGCTTATTAGCCATGAAGCAGCATGCTCCTTAAAGTGTCTGTCATCACTGTTTAAAGAAAGTAGTCTAAATAACAACAATGATTAATAACCAAGCCAAAATATTTTGGTTTAGGAAGGTCAACAGAAAAGAATATGGTTCATATAACCAATTTGCTTGAACTTTGCATCAGTTTTTTAATGTTTGAAAACTGTGCAATCTAGCAAGATCTCATTTTTGCATGTATTTCACAAAAATTACACTTCAAAACTGAGGTGTTGCACCGCAAAAATATTTATTCTTCATGAAGTGTGCAAATTAAAATATCCCTTGCAGCATGCTGTAGTTCTTTATCATCCGACGCAGCTTATATCTAATGATAATGGGACAGAGGAATCATCTGCACTAAAGGCAAAGCTACGCAGATAGATGTTCAGTAAGCATGACTGAGATATGATAAACAGATGGACAGTATGTTTTGTACTGTTTGGAGAATTGGTGAACAAACACATTAGAAAAGAAACAACCACTGGTACCAACAACTTTGGAACATCTGCCATAAGACCCAATACCCAATAGGGGATAGCAAGAAAAGGATGGTAAAAACTGAACACATACTTGGAATTCACAGAAATCACTGGGGTGGAATTTCCAATCGTCAGCAAGAATGCCACATAAAGGTCTGGGTGAAAGCATGGTGAACACCCCCAAATATGTCCCCTGAGGACTTAAAAGTGAATATTATACTGGACACAAGTGTAATATATCAATGGAAGGCTGGTGATCCGTAGACAGTTGAAAATGTATCTTAGAACTGATAGTTTGGATAAAATTTCACAAATTACTTGGATTTTTACCTTTGATTTGGTAAAACAACAAACCTATACTTTAGCAATAAAATGAGTTTAATTATAATGTAAAGATTAATAACCAGGCCTTTGAATCATCTGAAAATTGGGGAAAAGGTAACAGCACAGCAAATGCTTCCAGCCAGAATGGCTGTTGTCAAGTGGTGGTCACTGTTAATGGACTTGGAGGCACAGAAAATGACTGCAGCCACCTGTTGATTTACTGTTCTTTGTAGGAATCAAGCAAAATATACACAAACGTAAGAGGGCTACTGGTAACATGCAAAAACTGGTAAACAGTATTCAAAGTGCTACCAAATTTTTATTTTAAACACTAGGCTGCTTAAACTTTCAGAAATTATGCAAAAATGATACAAAACTTATGGCCTAAAGTTATTTTCACCATGTGAAAATCCAATTTGGACGTTTACTGCGCTTTCACCCATTTACTGCACTAAATTAACACCATTGTAGACACACTAATGGATGAAATCGGCATGAAATTCCAGACCAGGTCATGGATCCATGGTGGTCGTACCTGTCACTATTGAGTTGAAAACAAAGTTTTTACCGTTGACAAAGGAATATTCAAATTGTTGGGTATTTGTCGCTGGCTGATGCCACCCTCTGACTCGCCAATTCGACCTGTCTGAAAATTTGACAATTTAATGACTTAAATTTAATGAACTTTAGTTAGACTGCTGTATAAAGGTGCACAAAGTTGTGCTAAAGTTATACAAGCATGCCTCGCACTCCACAAGCTCAAGAATTGTCATATATGTGTGTGTGTGTGTGTGTGTGTTTGTTTGTGTGTGTGTATATATATAAAATGTGTGTGTGCGTACAGTGCCTTGCAAAAGTATACACCCCCCTCGCTTGCCACATCTTGCCACTGGGATTTTTGCCCATTCTTCAAGGCAATAGTGCTCCAGCTCCTTCATGTTAAACAGTTTCTGCTTGTGAACAGCAATCTTCAGGTCTGACCACAGCTTCTTAAGTGGATTGATGTCTGGGCTTTGACTAGGTTATTCCAAGACATTTAAATGTTTCCCCTTAAACCACTCTAGTGTTGCTTTAGCAGTATGCTTCGGGTCATTTTCCTGCTAGAAGGTAAACTTCCGTCCCAGTCTCAAATCACAGGCAGACTGAATCCATCTTTCCCTCGACTCGGATCAGTTTCCCAGACCCTGCTGCTGAAAAGCATCCCCACAGCATGATGCTGCCACCACCATATTTCACTGTGGGTAAGGTGTTCTGGGGGTGATGGGATGTGTTGGGTTTGCGCCAGACATAGCGCTTCCCTTGGTTGTCGAAAATTTTAATTTTAGTCATGACCAGAGCACCTTCCTCCATACATTTGGGGAGTCACCCACATGCCTTTTGGCAAACTCAAAACATGCCTTCTTATTTTTAACACTAAGTAATGTCTTTTTTTTCCTGTCCACTCTTCTGTGGAGTGTACAGCTTATAGTGGTCCCATGCACAGATACACCAGTCTCTGCTGTGGAACTCTGCAGCTTCTTCTTGGTTACATTTGGTCTCTGTACTGCCTCTCTGATTAATGCCCTCCTTGTCCGGTCTGTGAGTTTTGGTGGGCAGCCCTCTCTTGGCAGGTTTGTTGTGGTACCAATGTGTTCTTTTCATTTGAAGATAATGGATTTGATGGTGCTCCGGGGATAATCAAAGATTTGGATTTTTTTTTAATAACCCAACCCTGACTTGTGCTTCTCAACAACTTTGTCCCTGACTTGTTTGGAGAGCTTCTTGGTCTTCATGGTGGGATGTCTCTTGCTTAGTGGTGTTGCAGCCTCTGGGGCCTTTCAGAAAAAGTGTGTTTATTCTGACAGATCATGTGACACTTATATTGCACACAGGTGTATTTCATTTCACTAATTATGTGACTTCTGAAGGTAAGTGGTTGCACCAGGACCTTTGAGGGGCTTAATAGCAAAGGGGGTGAATATATATGCACATGCCAATTTTCAGGTTTTTATTTTTAAAAATTCTTTTTTTATGTATATTTTTCTCATTTCACTTCACCAATTTAAGCCTAGCTCACATGTAAGCAATCAAGGCCAAATGTACAAGCGAATCTTAGTTTGAGGGTAATTGAATATATTTTCGGAGGTAGTCGGTCGATGACACGTCACGCGAATCATGCCCCCTTTTTACAAAGAAAAACCCACAAAATGATTTGCAGGTCATGCGAATCCACCCCTTCTATAAAGAGGCGGCTGGCAGGAGTCCTGTGCATCTCAATTTACACTCTCATTTTCAAAAAAAAAATTGCATATTTTCTACAAGCAACGTGTTTCTTGCCATCTCACACATGTATAATATAAATATAAATGGTTGTTCCGGTGTCAGTGTACATACTGCTCAAGCTGCTTTTCACAATAGACAGAGGAGCACGTGTCTCAGATCTGTTCCATTTGCACCATGATTTGATTCTTTGGGATGCATTTCAGGGGATGTATATAGGATATGCCGTAATCTATTGCTGTATTTTTTTTTTATTACTTTTGATGGAATAACGAGTTCAACTTGGATTTCCCACATAATCTCTTTCCTGATATAATATGCCATTTTCCCTTATCAACACGAGTTGGAAAGCTGGTCTAGTCTGTTATGCGCGTCGAAAATAAATAATAAATTCCCAGGTTTAATTATTAAAAAACTCTTAACAGGTAATTATGCTCCAATATGACATGGAATGAACGCATCGCAGGGGGGAAGGTGCAGGTTTTTACGTGCAGCTCCGTGCTCTACTAGGTATCTCTCACACGTCCGCCCTTTAGCTTCAAACCAAAATAAGCCAAAGCTGAACAGCACATGCTGGAATACACAACTAATTTAACCGGACAAACTGAACTTGAGTCCAGATGGAGGTTGCAAGAAAATGTACAGAGAAAAAAAGCATAAAAAGTAATTAAAAAATAGCACTTGCATTTGTTTTATTTACATTTTAAGGGAAGGGTTGCGGATCCTCAGTCATGATCTATGTTAAAGGTTTTCTTTTTACGACCAGCCGAAACCAAAAACAACCGAAAAAAGTTGCACTATTTCGCCCTATTTCACGGACATATCGCTTACATGTGAGTACACCTTTAGACTATTTTGTGCAGATCCATCACATAAAATTCAGATTACAAAAACATTTTAATTACAGGTTTTAATGTATCAAAATGGGTAGAAATTCTTTTGCAAGGCACTGTATACGTATATACTCTTGAAAAATTGTCTATTTGAAACCTGTTCAAACCTACTGTACCACTGAAAAAGAAGGCCCATAACATTTTGGGAAAAAAATACACCCTGAAAAATTCCTAGATCTAACTATGTTTAAATTACTTTTGAAATAAAACTGAAAGCCTATCTAATAAATATAGGCTAGTAATTTGTAAATTCATTGCATATTTCATTACTTTTTTGGCAAATAAATTTGGATAACAGTCATGACACAACTCCTTAACAGGTATGTGTATGGCAACAGACGGTGGCAATCCTGAAGCTATCAGAGTTGTTACAGTACTAAGCTAAACTAATATTTATGTCGCACAGATAGTGGAGACATGGTCATCACACACCCATGTGGTATTTCACATTTAGTCCCACCTTTGCTGCGATAATAAGCTCCATAATTTTGGTAGGTTTTCCACAAGATTGTATTAGATGACTGTGATTTAAATTTATTTGACCACAAGAGCATTACTACACCAACATGGATTGCAGCGGATAAATATTCTGTTCTGTAAGACTGGGTCCACGTTTCCAAAACTTATTTCCCGTGTGAATATATTTATTATATACGTTTATCTTTTCCCAGTTCATGAGTCACAAGAGCACAATAATAATAATGATAATCATCATAAGCTATTTATTAGTGAACTAGCTAGATACTCAAATGATTCCTGTGTGAACGCTGCTTTAGTTCTATTGAAGGGAAATGTTAATGCTACCACACACAACAACAGTGGCATTCTAGACAGTGGCAGAAGTTGAGGAAGAACTTCATGAGGGAAGTGGCCCGGTGTCTGGTCTTTAAGAAGGCTGATATTAGTGACATGCATGATTGCAATTCCGCTTCTGGTTGGATGCATTGACAGGGTTATTAGGCCATTCAGTATTAATGATAATTTGTATTCTCTTATACGAAATTAATAATTACAATTTACTTTTTACAAAAAATAAATAAATACAATTTACCAAAAAAAAAAAAAAAAAAAGGTTTGATTCACTTATATTTATACATAAGTAGTTAAATTTGCATTCATTCAATTTACTTAGTATTTTAATGAAAATAATCTTTGGTGTCTGTGAAAACATTTTAAGTGAAGAGCCGACTGTATTGTTCACTGAACTACAGAGCAGTTGTATATAAACTTCTACGTGCACGTGGGTGTCTCTCTCTCTCTCACGTACACACGCTCTTGTTTTTCAGGTGAGATGGAGCTCTCTTTGGTTGCACTGTTCCTTTTTTCCCATCTAGCTCCAGTTTTGGGTGAGTGTTCATTTGCATGTTCTCTGTACTTTTTGGACACTTACTAGATACTTTGTGCTAAATTTGATAAAACTGTGGTGGTGGAGTTATATTTTGAGGAATATTTCATTTGCATGTGTCTCCACTGTCAGATCTGTGCTTATTGTGACCCGGTAAGATTAGCTAGCAGCATTTTAATACTTGTTTTTTGCCCCACAAAACCTGTTTTTAGGAGAGTAGCTGGAGGGATAATGTAAAGAAGGTGCAAAAATGACATCTGTCTTTATCTCCACTAGTTATGTTAGACTGAGAAAGCCTGGGGTAAATAACACCACTAATGGTGATGACCAAGAGAAAAGTCCCTTTATTTCAAAACCGGGATTAATCTGTTTCTAGGAAAGACACCTTAACAGCACTTTCCTGGCCTGTGTATTTGTGTGTGGGTGTGTGTGTGTGTGTGTGTGTGTGTGTGTGTGTGTGTGTGTGTGTGTGTGGGTGCGTGCATAAACAGGCTCAGCTTTTGGCAGGGAGATGCCAGGTAAGTGAGTTGAGGCTTAGATGTGTACGCAAGGAATGTGTCTCTCCAGCTGTTTTTCGCAAAAATTTGTCTGGTATTTTAAGGGCTCTTGCTTTGTGAAACATGCTCTGCTCAGGGCACACAGAAATGATTGCACGATTCATTACTGTAATGCATATAAAGTTAAGCACACTGCAGTGCTTTGCTTCCCTCTAGAAAAAAGTAAATATCTTTTTTATTGCACACTACTTACTCTTGGTGTTCTAAACATTGCAAAAGAGTGTAAGAATGCATCTGGCAGTCATCACACAGTGTTACATTTTTTAGGTGCTAAAGCTTCTTGGAGGTTCCTGTCTGTGTAACTCTGTGAAAGAAAGTAGTATTGTTATGCTTTTTTTGTTTTTTTGTTTGTTATAAAAATCAGTGCCCGCATGGATTTTCTGGGTTCAGTGGTTTTCTCCAGAGTGTGTATGTGTATGTGTGTGTGTATGATGCCTAATGATAGACTGGCATCCCAATTATGTTGTATCCCTGCCTCATGCCTAATGTTCCTGTGATTGCCTCTAGTCTCTGTTCTCTGAGACCCTGACCTGGAGATAGTGCTTAGTGATATTATTTAGAGTATTAAGCATTTCACTACATATTGTACTGTGTATAATTTGTACGTGACAAATAAATTTGAATTTGTATTTGATAAGATAAATTCAATTCAGTTCAGTTTTATTTGTATTGCACTGTTTACAACTGACATTGTCGGAAAGCAGCTTTATATAGTAAAAGAAATTTAAAAAGGAATTTAAACATTTTTTTAAAACCCCTACACACTCCTAATGAGCAAAGCCCATGGTGACAGTGGCAAGGAAAAACTCTTTCAAAAGGAAAGCGCATCCTCATTTGGGTGAAACTCAATTAAATTAAAAGATAAATTAAAGTGTGGAAGGTTTAGCGACATCATTCAATACTTTATTCAGATTTATTTTATAATAAATCTATATACTGTGTTATTTTATATTTTAATAGCAGCTTCTTAAACTAAGAATGCTGCACCGTCTAAACTTTCCTCAATGATGGACCTATGGCTCACGAGCAATTAAGCCTTAAAGCAGCCGTGTACTGCGTATGCTTTGTACTAAAAATTGTAATCCTGTCAAGAAATCAAACCAAGGTGAATTTATCAACTTTTCTAAATCCTGTGGGATTCCTGATAGATATCTCATTGATAGGTGTCTAATCCTGATGTTATAAGAGTAGCGCTGCCCCTTTAAGAAGGAGATAACTAACTAAATATCGTTTACGTTTCCTAATTTCAGTCTGGAGCAAAGAAGGAAAGGTTAATACTGAGTTTTCTGTTCACCACCGTTCACTATCTGAGTTCATTTGTGTCACCTGTCTTGTCAGTTTAATTAGTCGTTTAATAAGTTCATGTTCCGTGTTGGCGCAAAGATTTTGTTTGTGTGTTTTGGGGGTGATGATGAGCACAAAAGACTGATTACATCATCTCACAGAGAACCAATTAGAACACCATCAGTTCTGAAATGTCCATACTCCCAGCATACACCTCTGCAGTCTTAGACCCAAAAGAAAAACCTTTAAAATTTAGGTTTAATTGTTACTGTAAAAAAATGACATCTCTACAGCACATAAAGTGTCAATGTGTGCATTCAGCTTAGCTCTTTAAGTTATCTACAGGAACTTGGTGTGTTGTTGCTCCAACCATGGTCAGGAAACATTGTAACGAACCTCTCTGTTTGATCTAACCCTTAACAGTTCACATTTGTGTTTTCAGATTTTGTGAAATGTGTGAGCTATACGTAACACCCAATCATCAATACAACAACACAAACACGGGACAGCCATCAAAGTCATGTTTCTTGCCAATTTCATATTGAAATTGAAGAATCCTGTTTTATATGTGGAATTATTTGCTAAATTTTGGGACATTTGAATGTTCTTTTGGTGCTTTAAATTTAGAGTATGTTAAAGTGCCTCAGTGGTGGCCACAGGCTCTTACTGACAGACAGAAGATTTGTTTTTGTGTATTTATTACTTTAGCTTTTTTGTCAGTAAATTGCTTCTGATTTTGAGATGTGAAGCACAATCTGTCATACCATGCAATGTCAGTTTGACAGGATACATAAATTAAAACAGGATAAGAAAAGAAAAATCATGAGGTACTTACAGCTCCTGTGCAAGTCTGGTTTGTAGAATCACTAATTTTTGCACTTTTATGTGGTAATATTTACTTCAAAATGTATAAGTCAGGGTCAAAATTTGATAGTTTTGTGTGCTCGTTTACTAATTTGCATCTGTAAAAAGCATGCACAGTAATCCCTTTAATTCACACTAGGAGTAATTGTTTCTCTCAACACTGTCATGGAGTTGTTGTTTTTCTTCATCTTCCTCTTATTATCATTATTACTATAATTACAACATGTGTAACAAGTGTTGTGTTTATCTTTTTCATTCAGGCATTCTTTTCTAATTTATTTTCTTATGCACGTGCAAATGTAATTCCACACATACATAAAACACAGCAATGCGCACAGGTTCACTGTGTTGTAATGAAATATTGAAGTATTTGACACAGCCTCTTTGTTCGGGTCGGAGGGTGGTGGTGGTGGCGGCAAGGTAACCAATGTTCCTTGGTTCATTTTAACAAACACCCCATTCATTAGTTTGGGGGAAAAAAAAGATTCTGCTCTGCACACTGTAGTCTGCTTTTGGTAAGACATTTAGTCTGGTTGCCAGATTCAAATATTCAAGGTAGAAGGAAGGTTTTATGGTTGATTATTGTTCTTTAGAGTGTCCTAACCCTAAATCCACTGGGTGCCAAGCTGGCACCCTTGGGCATTTTTTCATATGCACCACCTAGAAAAGATTTACTTCATGCAATTTTGTGTCAGTTGATAGAACACCTGAAAAACAAAACCTGGCATAGTTGCTTACTGCATGTATACCTTGCTTAAACATGACCTAGAGATAACTCTGGATAATTTTACATAAGTTTTGCTGCAATCTTTTTTTAAATAATATCAATGTGCACATCAATTGTCATGTCATTTTCTGAACCGCTTAATCCTAATTAGTGTCGCTGGGAGGCTGGCGCCCATCTCAGCCGACTCTGGGCGAGGGCAGAGTACACCCCGGACAGCTCGCCAGGCCATCGCAGGGCAGAAACACTCTGACGGCTATGCAGCTACTCTTGACGAAAGTCAGCAACCTCCCACCATAGACAGTGAGAAACATGGCCGGCATTTGATAACCCAGTTAGCTGCACTGGGGGAACAGCAGTGAGAACCCGTTGATAGTGGGGCTTGAACCCCCAACCTTGGGATCAGTAATTCAGCACCTTACCACCAGGCCACCACTGCCCCGACACATCAATTGTATTAAATTAAATGTATCAATGTACACATCAATGCATCACATATCACATGTGCTTAGAAAGAGGTTGAGCCATACCTGTTCACAAAGTGAACCTCCTCCTAAGCGGAGGATGCAGGGCAAGTAATTTAGTTTATAGGAGCACTGCTTAATCTATGGTGAACTTTGCCTGTCACATGATCCTAAGCATCCACATTGATGGTGTCCAGTTTATCAGTGCTGGACGTTAAACACAAAAGGTGGTACAAATATAAAGGGCAAAGTTTCAGCAGTA
>JAOUQZ010043837.1:0-12417 GCA_028564935.1 Neosilurus hyrtlii | reverse complement strand
TGTGTGTGTGTGTGTGTGTGTGTGTGTGTGTGAGAGAGAGAGAGAGAGAGAGAGAGAGAGAGAGAGAGCAAGAGAGAGAAAGAGAGAGAGAGCGAGAGAGAGAGAGACAGAGAGAGCGAGAGAGAGCGCGAGAGAGCGCACACCACGTGGGCGAGGAAGAATATAGAAAGAACCCATGGTAGTATTTTTATCAAAACAACAAAAAACATCATATACAATTATTTAATAAAAGGGTAAATCCTTATTTATATTCCTTATCCTTCTAAATCAAAGATGGAACCTTTTTTTGGTCAGAAAAGAAACATTATATTAGCAGGATAAAGTAATTTTTGGCAAACAAAGTGCTTTCCTAATGTTTACACTGTATCTTTCAGGAAAACTGTAAAAAATTACAGCAGTACACTAGATTGTCTACAGCAGCTACTATTTCATATTTCCTATTGTAGGGCATCCAAACAAGGAGTCATTTGGGGTTTGACCATCATAATCTAAATATGCGATTAATTAGAGTTTTTTTTTGTGTGTGATTATTTTGACAGCCCTTCTCAAAACTACAGAAAATGGATGTGGTGGCCACCATCTCTTATGGTAACATTATGGCAGTTTTTACTTCTGCACCTCTTTAGTTTGTTTCACACGTTTTCATGCAGTCATTTGCACTGGCCTTCCCAGAATAGACTGTCAAACATGTGGCTTTTAATTTGTGTAGCGCTCCCCTCAATAATTATATTTACAAGAGCAGGGCTTTTGGTTATTTTTAAGTTACATCTACAATGTATGTTAACTCTGATTAATTTAATTTTAACTACCATTATCTCGGATCTCTTTACTCAAAGTATACACATGAAGTTTTGCTGAACTTACCTTTCACTTTACAGTTTCAGAGCTCCGACTAGCAATTTAGAAATGGGGAGATGTCCCCCTTTGTTATAAGATTTTGGAGGGGACTTGAATTATTTGAGGTGAGAGGACACTGCTCATGAAATAAAATTGTACTTCATAAGAAACAGAATAGGGCCTTCAAGCGTAACTTATTTTCTCACAAAATGTTAAACCTATGTGTCATATATGACAGACTAATTTTTTTTTAATAAAATTTAAGTAGTCACAAAACAAATTAAACAAACAAATCCTGTCGGTATTACATGAGAATTAAATTCCTACTTGAGAAAAACACTCTTAGTGCTGCATGTCACAAATACTGATTTTATGCAGTATAATATATTTTTATACAGTATGTATCATTAAGAATATGTTGCCCAGAGTTAACGGAATATCATTGGATTAAGTTAAATAATACTAAATTGTTTTGGACAGAACAGAATTCAGCTTCCAGCTATTAAAGAAAACAGCACTAAACATGACCCTTTAATTGTACATTTGTTGATACTGCAGGGAAGTCCTATCTCATTAACATTCAGGACGAATATGTCAATAACAAAAGTAATGTGGAAACACTTTAAAAAGTTTTATTAAAGGCTCAGATTGACAGACTTGTATATCATGGCTGTATGCTAGAAGATCTGATAATGCTTCTTTCGGCTACGTTCACTCTTTCGGAAGGCATTTACGATCTGGCAACGGGACAGGGGAACCGCAGCCCATTTATCCCCAAGGGGTAATGGGGACCAGGTGAAAGCAATCAGGGCTAGGCAGATAATCACAACACACACTGGGCAGAGACCTGGGACCTTAACAGATATGACGAGACCTCACAGTGCCCCCCCCCACGAGCCGGCTCCTGATGGGCCTGGCGTGTCCGGATGACGTCTGTAGAAGTCGTCGATTAGCGTGTGGTCAACAATGAAGCTTGCGGTTATCCAGGAGCGCTCCTCGGGACCGTAGCAAACCCCCCAAACTACCAGGAACTGTCTCCTCCAACCCCTTCTGCGTACTGACAGAAGCTCCTTGACTGCGTAGACCGGTCCACCTTCTACTATTTTGGGCGGTGGAGGGGGCTTGGTGGCCGGCACCAGACGACTCTCGCGGACTGGTTTGATCTTGCTGATGTGGAAGGTTGGGTGCATCCGCAGGGACCTGGGGAGATTGAGTTGGACAGAAACAGGGTAAATAACTTTAGACACTGGGAATGGACCAACAAACCTGGGGGCTAGTTTCCTGGTGGGCACGTATAGGGGCAAGTCTTTGGTGGAGAGCCAGTCTTTTTGGCCCCGTGTGTAGGCAGGTGCTGTTATCTTCATTCAGGACTGCCCCCTAAGAAGCATCCAACAAGCCACTGCCCAGATCTTTCGGCACCTCCTGACCAAAGCATGGGCTGAACGAACCGTCACCTCTTCTTCGTTGGCTGGGATGAGTGGTGGTTGATATCTGTGGACCACTTGAAATGGTGTGAGTCCGGTGGCCGCAGTGGGGAGCGAATTATGGGCATACTCTACCCATGTGAGGTGTTCGCTCCAGGTAGACTGGTTCTGCACCACCAGACACCTCAGGCAGGTCAAGCATCCGAACTTGTCTCGACACCTTGCTTCTGGCGCAGACAGAGCAAGCTGCGATGTACTTCGTGACGTCCTTGACGAGGGAGGGCCACCAGAATCGCTGCTTGACCACAAACACGGTTCTCTTAACACCAGGGTGACATGCCAGCAAGGACGTGTGTGCCCAGTGTATAACCTGGAGCGCAAAGCTTCTGATACGAACAACCAGTTGCGTGGGCAGCCCTCTAGAGTGGTTACTCCCAGGCTTGCCTGCTGCACGTCACATTCTATCTGCCAGGAAACTGCTCCTACAACACGGTCGGGCGGTAGGATTGGCTCTGGTTCCTTGGCAGCCGGTTCTGGTTCATACAGGCATGAGAGTGTGTCTGGCTTGGCATTCTGAGAGTCCGGCCTATAGGAGAGGTTGAACCGAAACAGACTAAAAAAGAGGGCCCACCTTGCTTGTCGCGAATTTAGTCTCTTGGCTGACTTGAGGTATTCAAGATTCTTGTGGTCTGTCCACACTATGAAAGGCTGGTCCGCCCTTTCCAGCCAATGTCTCCACTCCTCCAGGGCCACTTTAATGACCAACAGCTCCTTGTTCCCAACATTGTAGTTCCTCTCTGCCGGGGACAACTTGCAAGAGAGAAAGGCACATAGGTGAATACAGTTATCTTTAGGAGATCGCTGAGATAGCACAGCCCTCACGCCTTTATTGAAGGCATCCACCTCCACAATAAACTGAAGCTTGGGGTCCGGCATCTTCAGGACCGGTGCAGTGGTGAAAGCCCCCACAGCCTCAGGCCCCCACTGGAATGTGTTGTTAGGAGAGGTTAGGGCATGTAATGGTGCCGCCACGGCTTTTACCCGCACTGAAATTGCGGGTAAAATTCTGATAGAAGTTGGCAAACCCTAGGAATTGCTGCACTTTCTTCCGGGAGGTGAGGGGTGGCCAATTAGCGACAGCACTAATCTTTTTGAGATCCATCTGGATCTGGTTTGGGGACACAACGAAACCCAGGAACGAGACTGAGGTGACGTGGAACTCACATGTGCCTTCATGAACAGATTGTTCTCCCATAGGCGAGTCAGGACCTGACGGACATGACGCTGATGGGTGGCAAGTCTGGGGAGAAAATGAGAATATCGTCCAAATATACAAAGAGAGAGTCATTCAGATACTCATGTAGGACCTCGTTAATGAAGCCCTGGAAGACGGCTGGGGCGTTAGTTAGCCCAAAGGGCATGACGAGGTACTCGTAGTGGCCCGTGGGAGTGTTAAACTCTGTCTTCCATTCATCTCCCTCGCGGATCCTTACCAGATGGTATGCATTTCGCAGGTCCAACTTGGTGAAGATTTGGGCCTTTTGGAGCAACTCGAAGGCAGAGGAAATAAGTAAGAGCATTTACCAATTCTTGGTGGTGATATTATTTAGGGTGCTGTAGTCAATACACGGTCAGAGCAAGCTGTCATTTTTCCCCACAAAAAAGAAACCTGCTCCAGCTGGTGATAAAGACAAGCGGATGATGCGGGCTTGCAGCAAGGCTTCAATGTAGTCCTCCATGGCCTTCCTCTTGGGACCAGAGATGGCATACAGTCTCGCCTTGGGAATGGGAGCTCCCGGAAAGAGGTCTATCGCACAGTCCCAGGGCCGATGTGGTGGGAGAGACATGGCTTTGGACTTACTGAAGACTTCCCTCAAATCACGGTAGCATGGGGGGACTTTCGACAGATCTGAATAGTCGTTGAGGGTTGTTGCCGGACTTGGGTCTGACTTCTTTCCTGGAGACCCGTGAACAGAGGGGGGTAAGACAAAACAAGCTACAGGCCAGGTCCCAGCTTTTGATTTTCCCAGTCTCCCAGATTATGCATGAGTGGTGGGCCTTCAACCATGGGAACCCTAAAATTAGCGGTTGATGTGTGCAGCTGAACAGGTGGAAGGAAATGGATTTGGTGTGAGATTCCCCAATAATCAAGATAAAGGGCTTCGGTCCCGTGGGTGACTTGGCTTAAAAGTTTATTATCCAGAGAACGGGCGGAGATGGGCTGAACAAGGGGTTCAGTCTTGAGGTTAAATCTTTTGGCCAAAGATCTATCCATCAAGCCAGAGAATCAATGAATGCTTGCATAGGAATAGCATTAGCATTTATTATCAGTTACTGTGGTCAGTGTTCGGCTGGGTGAGTGGTTAATCCTTCTGGGCTCACCCATGCCCTCACCAAGCCGGGAGAGCCAGATCTTTTGGCAGAACATAAACCCACATGATGATCATTTGCATTATCATTGCATTATTGCCCGCAATAAAAGCATGCACCCTCCATCAAATGACGCCAGCATTCTTCCAGGTTTAATTTAGTGTGCCCCAACTGCATGAACTCCTCCCAACCTAGAGAGGGCGCCCACCCAGCATTGGAAGGTGAGTGAACCGAAAGCCCACGGTGAAGCTCCGTGCTACCCTACAGCGCCCCCTGAGTTTTGGAGAGCTTTCAGGCAGTTCGGTGATGCTCTGACTTCCTCTGCCGAAGCTGGTTATCAATTCGGATTGCCAGGTCTACCAGATCCTTGAATTCAGCTGGGGTCTCGTGTATGGCGAGCAGGTCCTTGATGTTGTCGTCAAGCCCGTGGACAAAGGCATCTTTGGTGGCTGGTGCATTCCAGCCACTGTTGGCAGCCAACGTGCAGAACTTTATGGCGTAGTCAATCACTCTTCTGGAATTCTGCTGCAACCCAAGCAATGCCCTGGAAGCTTCACAAGCTGGGAAAGAGTGATCAAACAGATGGGTAAGTGCTTGTGCAAACTGTTGGTGGCTTTGGCATACCTCCGCTCCTCGAGCCCATTCCGCCGTAGCCCGACAGGTGGGAGATCATGAACGCCATCTGGGCTTGTTCGGATGAAAAGGCCACCGGATCATTCTTGAAATGTAAATCGCATTGGACTAGGAATGAGCGGCACTTTCCTGATTCTCTGGAATACTTCTCTGGTGGGGCCAAGCAAACAGGTCGAGGCACGTGGGTTACCAGTGGCGAGGTTGAGGCTGACGGTCCAGATGCCGGCCAGCAGGGGGTGAAGCCAGTTGTTCCAAGCAGGTGGTAATTAGCCACAGCTGCACGTTGAGCTGGTTAACGTGTGTCCACACGTCCTGTCGGAAGTGGTCCTGGCATTCCGTGAGTTGTTGTACTCCCTTGGCTATGAAGTTTAGTTGGGTCTTGTGGGCTTTGATTTGTTCCTCCTGTGAGGTCAGCGCCCGGCCAAACGTGTCCTTGTCCGCTGGGTCCATGTCTGGCCAGATCGTACTGTTACATAGGCACCAATGACAGATAGACTCAAAAGCAGAACAGACTCGACAACTGTGGCTCTAAATAAAGTTTTATTAAAGGCTCAGATAGACAGACTTGGATATCGTGGCTGTGGGCTAGAAGATAGGCACGATCTGATAATGCTTCTTGCTGCTAAGTTTGCTCTCTCAGAAGGCATTTACGATCTGGCAACGGGACAGGGGAACCACAGCCCATTTATCCCCAAGAGGTAATGGGGACCAGGTGGAAGCAATCAGGGCGGGGCAGATAATCACAGCACACACCGGGCGGAGACCTGGGACCTTAATAGATCTGACGAGACCTCACAATAACCACTTAAAATAGCCGAAACCTCTGTCCTCAAAATGTCATCATTACCATTGACCAACTTCAAAAAAATTACACAGAATAAGATGCTAAATTGAGGATCATCATGAGAAATTGCCAAACACACATGACACTGCACTGGCTTGTGTAGCTAATGCACTGTAATGCATTGGAAGGTTTCCTCCCACAGTCCTAAAACATGCAGATTAGGCTAATTGGCTGTTCTTGCTTGCTCTTAGGTGTGAGTGTGAATAGTTGTGTGTGTTTGTTTTGCAATAGTCTGGCGAGCTGTTCAGGGTGTACCCTGTGTAAACCCAGTGTCAGCTGAGATAGGTGCCCTCCCTGTGACTCTGGAATAAGGCTGTTTGGAAAATGAGTGAGTGATTTATGGGATGGGACAGAAGTACTTTTTATTCTGTCCTGGGACATGTTGTGACAGTTTTTTTTCATTACTTTATCTTATAATGAAATTAGGCTAAATATTTTTTTGATATTAGATTTGGACAGGGACATTTCAGTGGGAGTGTAATGAAAAATCCACCCCAGTCTCTTACTGCTCTGAATGTATTCCAAAACAAATAAAGGTAAACTGGGACAGCAATTTTCTCACTGCTGTGATTTAATTAAAAATAAAACTTTATATTTATATTCAATATATAGCTATATGGATTAAACATAGATGGCCTTCATCACTGCATGCCCCAGTTCTCTTCAGGATGAAACTATGAAGATGATATATTAGTACTAGGATTTGGAAACAATATTGATACAACATGCTAAATGAAAACCACTTTTCTAGGCGCACTTGTTAGCACACTGTTTACCATCAAACAGAGTTTATTAATGCAACACAAGCCACACATTCCGGCTGTGTCACACAAAGGCACATTTCTAAAGAATTAAATATGCACTGTTTTCATTTTTTTGGCATATTAATTCCAGCTACATTCTATAGAAATGCTGTAAACATGCCGAAAGCTATATTCAACAAGTATTAGCAGGTAAACTAAGCTAACGTTATGCTTAGCCACAAGCTACGCTGTACAGATTTACACTTTTTTATTAAGATTGGTCATCTGTAAGCATGATTACTGCATAGGTCAGTTCTACAAATAAGTGCATTTAACGGGCTATACATCGATGATTTACTTAAGGGGATTTTTAAATGTTTTGATACTTTTTTGGCCATCTGTGATAAAAAAAACAAACAAAAAAACCCCAAACAAACAAACAAAAAAAAAGTTTAATGTATATGGGAGTCACAAAAAATAAAAAAAATAAAAAATAAATAAAAATTATAATTGCAGGAATCCTGCAAGGCTGCATGCTAATGTGAGCTCTGAGATTTCTTACAAAATATTTGTCAAATGTGTCTGCATGACTTTTTCAGGATGAAATGATTCCCTTTTACCAGATAAATACAATAAAATCACTCAACTCAGTTTTTTAGAAAAACAGTCACCAATTAGTTACTTAACGAATAAATATGTTTTGCTTTGAAAGAGAAAAATATAATAGCAATATGAATAATCTTTAAAAACCTCAAAAAAAAACTTCCCTCACTTCAGTTAAACATACTTAACACATTAGAACACTTCATCCCAAACACTTCATCCCAAAATGGATATTCATTTGAAAACTTAAGTAAACCAACCTCTGCATTTAAATGCAATATATATACATATATAGTGGGCCCACACACAAACCTGAATATATTGCTCTCTCAAGCAAAAACTACTGCTGAAACTACTCTTTATTGCACAGTTAAAAAAGAGTTTTATTGTAATTAAAGGGTAATTTGCATTTAACCAGCTTAGGATAGCTGGATACAGTTTAACAACTCAGACAAACTCAGACAACTTAACTTACAATCATATATTTAATGACTATGACAAACAAACAAAACACTAGATAAGATAAATTATGGTGGGATTATGGAAATGACTGCACCTCAACAATATTAATGGAGACATATTATTAGCAAACTTTGGACTTTGGATCATGCCTAAGACCAGTGAGAGAGCCTGGTGATGATGATGAAGATAGGTTAACAAAAAGGCATCATGAGTTATGAGAATGGTATCAGAAGCTATGTTACCTGTCCCTTTTGTGAAAACTTTTTCGCAGGAGTGGCGTCTTCATGAGTTTTGTGTTAAGCTGAGCTTAACACAAGTGAGTCTTTCAGGAGAGTTCCTCAATTTTTCCATCTTATTTTTGCCATGCTTCTCTTCGGCTTTATGGAGTGTGATGAACACTTCTCTGTGAAGAATAATACTGCAACACAAAGTTCCTATTAATTCTTACTTTGCTTTACTTCATATTATTTCCCCATTTTCTGTGCCACCTCTTTTCTGAAGCTGTGTTCTGATGTATTCTGGGATGGTGAATTTGAGTACAAACTTTATTTTAGATTTATTAATTAAATTATATATTAATGAGCTGGTACTTGGGCCTCTGGCCAATAGCCAGCAGTTCAGCCTTGAGCAGATGTCCTTTTTCAGAGGGCCACAATTCATGACTTCTCAGATCATGGTTTGTGTGCTAGTACAATTAAAGTAATATAACTCACTCCAGGTACACTTATGTAAAAGTTAACAAACATATTTGTGTTCATCAGAACCTGAGCTTTATTTTGGTTGGAATATTGTTATACTTGACTGGATAAATAACAGGCTTCTGGCTGATTGAGTTTATTAGATAAGGTAAATCCGTTTACCACACATGGTACTGGAGGAAATAGGTGTTTCTCAGGTTTTTTTTTTATTTACTTTTTTAGAACATAACTCTCAGTCATCGCTACTGGTGGACTCTGAGTTTTCACCAGAGTAAGGCTTTGGTCTCTTATTGTTATCACTTCTCTTTGAAAAGACTGGCATATGGGTGAAAACCTCATTAGCCAAAATGGTAGCTTTTTCAAGTGTGTCAACTTTGTGTTCATGCAGGTAGGCTTTGAGATCATTGCGAACACAGAATTCCTCGAGGATAGTTTGCCTAAGCTGTCGACTCTACTGGGGCTACACCACCTGTGAAACAGTATTCCCTTTAATGGGAAAACTCCACATAAGTGTGACTGTCTGGTTTGTGATAGCTTCTAAACTTCTTGCAGTAAGCCTCTGGTGCCACATTGACACATGAGTTATACAAGTTTAACAGCAGAGTTTGTTGCTATGAAATTGACCAGTTTTTGTAAAACTATATATTACATTCAGTCCTTGAGACAAAGATGCATTCCTGTAGACATCTTGTGTGAAACTTATGATCTTCTTAATTCAGTAATGGTGTATTGTTTAAAAAGGTGGGATCTATGAAGCTTTTAGGCTTACAGTAGGGACCTGTTATGGATTTTAGTACCTTCTTGAGACATTTGAGCAAACACAGTCCTTAAGTTGAAAAAGAGGAGTTTCTTGCTGCATATTTCCAAAGTGAGATTTTTGGGTTTTGGGTTTAAAGTATTGCATGTACTAGCTAGAGTAGCATTGTGATGTAGCATTTAGAATGTCTGCTTTACAGCAAGAATACACTGGGTTCAAGTGTGGGAAAGAAATCTTGTATTCTAATTAATTAGCTTTAAAATAATATATCTGGCTTTAATTAGCATTAGGGTAGCAGTATTAATCTAGCGAGTAGTAAATGAAAAGTAGAATATGCTTGTTAAAAGAAATGTTTAATACAGCAGTAGCAGAAATAAAATATGTAGCTAAACTCTAGAGTTAATGTATCAATGAAATAACCACACTGGAGGAAGAAATAAAAGACAATTTATTGAAGGTCACGGATCAGTCACCCAGTCCAGAGAGATTATGGGTACACCTTCAGTAGTAGAAGAAGGAGTGTCTTCAACAGCAGGAGAAGTGGGTGAATAGTCAGAAGGGGAATTGCACTCAGAGAAATCTGGATAACACTCTATAGAAGAATTTGGGGGAGAAGGCTCTGGAGAAGAATATTCTGGAGAACGTAAGGGGATGAAGGGAGAGCCTGGAGGAGAATCTGGCCATGGAGAAAAACACCAATAGCGCACCTGGGTGGATTGATCTTGGGTTTCAGGTAGAGTCTCAGTAGACTGATCTCGAGTAGCAACTGGAGGTTGGAAAGGGTAAAAAGGGGACCTGGATTGAGGCCCAGGAGACTTAGGCTGGAACCAGGAACTCCAGAAAATCTAAAAGGTTGGGATTAGCACGAGCCAAATAAAAATAGAAATGGTGATGTTGATAAGATCTTCCCATCCTAAAAAATAGCATGACGGGCTGACTGAGCTGGAAACAATGGAAAAGGAAAAAGGTGCAGGTCATGTGACGATTAAATTCAAAAATATGTAATCTGCAACATATCTTAATAATTAAATATTGAAACGCTAAAAGGCTTAGAACCCATGATATGCATATCAAGTAATTTTTTTATTTTATTTTGCTAAACAACAATAAGAAAAAGAGATTAAAAGGTACTTACACATGTTGAATAGATAAAAAAAAGTAGCATGAAGAATATATGCAAAATACGATGGGCAGGGCCAAGATGGCCCAAAAATATGAACATAAGTAAAAATTGCTTTTTTAAGTAACTACTGAGTAATAGTGTATAAATTAAGAAACAACCAAGTGAAAAAGAGGGACAGTACTTCCACCCGGCATATGTCCACTCAAAGAGGGCTCTGAGTTCTGACACGAGTCACAGGCTCATTGAAGACATTGTATGATCTACCCGTGCTTGTGTGAGTTTCTCCCAGGTATATTGATTTTCTTATACAATACAAAGACATGTACATTAGGCTAACTGGCTGCTCCAAATTGCACCTAGGTGTGAGTATAACTGGTTGTACGTGTGTGTGTGTGTGTGTGTGTGTGTGTGTGTGTGTGTGTGTGTGTGTGGGGTGGGGGCTGTTGGCCCTGCAATGAACTGGCAAGCTGTTCAGGGTGCACCCTGCCTTCGCCCAGAGCTGGCTAAGATAGGCTCCAGCCTCCCCATGGCATGGCTGTCTGCTGTAGTTTTCTGAATGTCCTTCTAGTTGCATTGAAAATGAAACTCAACAGTTGGAAGTTTTGTCTACTTGCATGTGCAAAAAGACAGTCCTTAGCAGAATATTCAAGAGTGTGTGTTTCAAAAGCATAAACTTTTCTTTTCTAACTGGCTCATCAAGTATTTACATGTTTGGTGCTCTGCTGGACTGCTCTGTGTTATGAGTGCACAGTTACTAATTAATATCCATGAGTGGGCTATGTGGATTTGTTGTTTCCCAGAATACGTGAATATCTGTGGTATTCAGTGATGAGCCCAGCTCAAAATCTCATTAATCCGAGTGGACAGAGCTGACTCCTACTTCACACCTACTTTAGTAATACACATTCTCTCGCCCTAAAATATAAGGTGAGAATGTGGTGTGATGAGAAAGCTAAATTCAGGCAGCCAAAATGCTATTGGAAAAATTGTTGCCAACTAATTATGGGCCATTTTGTTAGTGTGTGAAAACTTATCACACACATTTGCTGTATTTGCTACAATCTCTTGCCAAGATATAATGTTGCAGAGGGTGAGCAAGAGAGAGAAGATGAACAAGTTGAAACAGACATGCATACAGAAAGAGCGAATGGGACACATATACAAAGGGGGAAAAAGACAAATAGTGACAAAGGGCCTAAAATGTTAAGCTTTTTTTGCACCTGTGTCAGACACTACAAGGCCACATAAGTATTATAAGCAATGTGTGCTGCTTACAAAAACTGGCACACTGGCTTAAATATACAGTTAATCATACACAAACGCAATAGGAAAAGTGTACTTCTCTACCTCATACATATGCATTTGAGGGAGGATTGAGCAAAAATGGAAAGCCAGCACAAAAAAAAACTGAATAAACAAGGCATTTGATCACACATTCCATTTGATGAACTAAACTTTGGGCATTTGCTTGCATCCATTTTTTTGCATGTAATTTAGTTAACCTGTTCAACACTAGGTGTGGATCAGTGCTATATATGCACAAGTCATGAATAATTAATTTCATCACCCCTTGCAAAGAAAGTCACAAATTGGTATGAGTCACATAGGAGTCACTGGTAGCCAAAACCGAATTGAATATTGATTTTACTCTTTTTATATTTTAGCATTTTATATAAAGCAGTTTATTCTGTATACAACAGTTTTCTCATTATTCAATTCAATTCAGCTGTATTTGTACAGTTCAATTTACAATTAACTGTCAAAAAGCAGCTTAACATAGTAAGTTATTATGCCGTGGATGTCGGTGAACATGATTCTCCGGATCCGTCTGATCTGTGAGTCCTGCGGTCGGTCCTGGTGTGCTGATGCTGGCTGGAGTTCTCATCATCCTGGAAGCCCCTCGTTCCTACTGATGAAGACCCA
>JAOUQZ010043836.1:0-12418 GCA_028564935.1 Neosilurus hyrtlii | reverse complement strand
GTGACTTGTTTGTATAAAGTTATATGATTGATTTAAACTGATCCGAAATGTGCAGCTCACTTTCAGTTCCTTCGTCAGCCTGGCTCGTCTTAGTCGGGCTATTTTTCTGGCTTAGGTTCGGAAACAGTTCCAGATGGTTAAGATTCTCAGGCGGTGTTTCCCAGAAAATATATCATTTGGATTCCACCGATGGATTTAAAGGCAAATTCTGCATCTGTTCTCTCACAGGCCTGAGTGCATATGGAGAAGTTTTTCAAGAAACTTAATTTTTTTCTGTCTTATTTCTGAAAAGAAAGAAAGAAAGGGAAAAAACCCACAGTAGATTTGATCCAACAGGACACATAAAAGTATAATGTAATTTAGATTCAGGCTGCAATATAATAATATATTTATTGCCTGGAATATGGGGGCGCCATGGTGGTGCCGTGGGTGGTGTAGCTTCCTCAGAGCTGTAGGTTCCTGATTCGATCCTGAGCTCTGAGGTCCATGTGGGTTCTCTGGTTTCCTCCTACCTCCCCAAAACAAGCCGGTAGGTAGATTAGCTACTCAAAGTTATTAATGTGGGATAGACTCTGTATCCACTGAATCCCTGACCAAGATAAATCACTTACTGGAGTTGACTGAATTTGAATGATGATTGTAGTCGTCATGGGCAGAGTGCTTAGCATGTCGAATCCAGGGCTAGGAAAGGGCGTTCGCCCAGTGACGGCTGAAACAGGCTTCAGCCTCCCCATGATCGTAAGTGTTCCTATTTGGAAACAAACAATACGGTAAGACAGTGCAACAACTGTCTTGTCAACAAGTGCGAAAGCATTAATGCTAGTCACCGAGAAATAAAACCTAATTAGCATAGAAATGTGTGGCTTAAAGTACAATCAGACATAAGACAGCAAGCCTGAGGAGTGTGTGTGTGTGTGTGTTTGTGTGTGTGTGTGTGTGTGTGTGTGTGTGTGTGTGTGCTCGATGAGACAGTACTTCCCCCCAGGACTCCACATTAGTGCAATGCCCAGAAGCAGAGTCTCACCTTTATTGAATTGAATTCATTTGTTTGCTTCTTCCCGATCCCCTCAAGCCATGGCTGAATTTGGCGAGCCTCGCCTGAGGAGTGTTTTTGAGAGAAGCTTAATACTGAGCACATGCACTTTAACTCCTACGACTGAGGACTGCAAAGTTATAGCCCTGCAAAGACGTGTATAATGCATTTGTACTAAAACGTGCTGAAGCAAAAAAGTTTATGGGTAAACGCTGCCCTCAACGTGTGCTCTCATTCATTCATTCATTCATTCATTCATTTTCCTAATTAGGGTCTTGGAGAGGCTGGCGCCCATCTCAGCCGACTCTGGGCGAAGGCGGGGTACACCCAGGACATCTTGCCAGGCCATCACACAAACGTTCACACTCACACGCACACCTAGGGAGGATTTGGAGCAGCTAATTAGCCTACTGTGCATGTTTTTGGATTGTGGGAGGAAACCGGCATACCCGGAAGAAACCAGGGCAAGCATGGGGAGAACATGCAAACTCCAAACAGAAATGCCCCGAGCCCGGGAATCAAACCCGGGTCCTTATTGCTGTGAGGCGGACATGCTAACCTCTGTGCCACCGTGATGAATTACTGAGTTACTCGGATGTAGGGAAAGGCCATTTGCTTTTCTATCGCACCTTTAGTGTGATCACCCCCTAATAAAGGTAAAGAAATGTCGGCCTGCAGGAAAATTGTATAAAAATTGAGTAACAGGTTTGGACTTTGGCTGACGTACATTCACATTTATGTCAGTGCTCATTTTCCTGACTGATTGGATAATAGCAGCAGGCACATGAGCATGAATGTAAATGTAAATATACTTGTTTGGGAAATAGAAATTGAGGTCGCTCGGGAATGTCTGGCCGCTAACATGCATCGCCAGAAATACGACCATCAGTAAACAGTCCTTCAGTTTCTTTCTGAGATTATGATGTTGCACGTCGGTCGGTGTTTAATGAGCCGCAAAACTCTGATGCAGTAATAAGCGAGCATGTCTGTATCAGAAAGCACAGCTTGTCGAGCGAGAACGACACGGCGAATTAAACCTCGCAAACAGCAGCTGAGAGAACGAGAGGGACAGACTGGTGTGGTGAATAATCTCTCTAACATTTAACACTGTCATCATTTTAAAGCTTTTAAGCCTCTTTGTGTGTATCAGTAAGCCTGGCTGTTCTTTTTTTCCCTACATGCCCCTTTTAAGGACCTGGATCTGATTTCTGCTTCATAATACAGTATATTTAGAACATCCCAGTGTAATAGCTATCATTTCATAAAATTGTTAATCCATTACATCTCTATTATATAGAGGAAAAGTAAACACAGTCTATGGAATTACCTGTATTTATATACAGTACTGAACAAACACTTCTGTACATAACACACAAACATTCATTCATTCATTCATTTTCTAAGCAGTTTAATACTAATTAGGGTCGCGGGGAGGCTGGCGCCCATCTCAGCTGACTCTGGGCAAGGGCAGGGTACACCCTTGCCAGGCCATCGCAGGGCAGAAACACGCACAACCATTCACACTCACACTCATACCTAGGGGTGATTTGAATCCGCCTACCGAGCATGTTTTGTTTTTACTGTGCGAGGAAACCAGGGTATCTGGAGGAAACCCATACAAGCACATGTAAACTTCGCACAGAAACACCGGAACCTCTTGCCGCAAGGTCAGTCAGCTCCCATGGACTCGCAGACATGGACGGCTGCGGCGTCATCCCGGATCCCAACCTGGAATTCTCCAGGCCGATAGTCGCACACCTTGTCGATGAGCCCAATTTCTGCTCAATGAGAGGAAACAAGGCAGCTCCGAATCATTCACCGCTGGGACGGTGTCTTCATGTCGCATTTTTAGCAGTGTGTGTCCTTCCTGAATAATTTCAGCACAGCAGTTGCATTTTTGGAGAGGATCAGCATTTTCCCTTCATTTTCTGCTATCTACACGCTGCATATACAATATTTTTTCGAGTAGTATTAAGTGCTCAATAGCTGCAATCCTGTCATCCCAGGGCTATCCAACCTACCTAAGCCTCAGTACTTAGTAGAGTATTTACTTATTTATTTAAACTGCCGCTTGTGCTAATCACAGCATTATTCATTCATTCATTTTTTGAACCGCTTATTCCTCATTATTCATTGTTTCTTGGAAATGAATTATACAGACTTTCTTTGAAATCTTTTTAGCTCCCGCCCACAAAGTTGGCTGGAGTTGGACATTTACTTACCACACTTACCGCGCTGAAGCTGGGGCTTCCAAACTTGGCATGCTGGCTCACTACTATGGGTGCTATGATGAGTTTGTGTGTGAGTGACCTACTTTTCAAGGTCACAGGGACAAAACTGTATATTCGGTTTCTGGACATTTACTCCCCATGTGCCGAAGCTGAGGCTTTCAAACTTGCTATGCTTGTTCTGTATTGGCATGTTACGAAATGGTCCTTTTCAAAGGAGCGTCTGGACCCCTGTGGTCAATTTTAAATTTTCTTATAATATGTAAACAAGCTACAGACATTAGCCACTAAAACTTGTTCTGGCTAAAATAGTTTAGCTGAAACATTTTCAGTTGCACAGTAACGTAACGGTATCACGTCCACCTCACAGCATAAAGGTCCTGGGTTTGAATCCTGGGTTTGGGAATTGAGCGTTTCTGTGTTTTGCATGTTCTTCCCATGCTTGCATGGTTTTCCTCCAGTTTCCTCCCAAAGACATGCACATTAGGGTAATTGGCTGTTCCAAATTGCCCCCTAGGTGTGAGTCTGAGCGAGAATGGTTGTTTGTGTATGTTGCCCTGCAGTGGTCCAGTGAACTGTCCAGGGTGTACCCTGCCTTCACCCAGTGACAGCTGAGATGGGCACCAGCCTCCCTTCAACACAAGTAGGACTAAGGAGTTCGGCAACTAAATAAATGAATCATTTTGACTGTTTAGCAAGAATATAAATTAATGCAAAGAAAAAAAAAATCAAAATCCTGTCTGGAATAAAACCCCCTGCATCACCTGGAGATTGGGCTCACCTGACCCATGGGTAATGGTTTCACCTTGAGGACACATGATTATGCTCCAGAAATAAAAATGAAAGAGGTAGTGACCTTGGCTTGTGCTAGCATGCACAACTTTGGCTTGATAGTGGAATCCCGGCTTCCTTCATGCCTTTATCTGTTACTTTCAGGTTCTTCTTTATCTTACTGAAGATTCCGTATTCAGCCTTTGGAGTAATCTTGACTAATCAAGTCTATGGAGGCTAGACGGAATGTGCTAGAGTATCATATCGTCTCATGTGTCTTACTGTGAACGGATGAATATTTAATCTCTTTGCGAATGCTTTGTAGCCCTTTCCAACTTTATGCCAACCAACAATTCTTGAGCTGAGGTCTTTTGGGACCTTTCTTTCTTTCTTTCTTTTTTAAAGGCATCAACTGGTGCTACTTGTGAATAGCACAATTAAACATGTTTGAGCCTTTTTTAATAAGTCAAATGGAGTTTCATCGATTGGACTCCAGATTTGACTCCAATCGGCGTTTTTTCTGAAGTCATTAGCCTGGAGGTTCACAAACATTTAACAAACTTACAGTGTGAATTATATATTCAGAATGCACAAGAACAAAGCAGGAATGTGTGTTTTATTAATTGAAACAAATTGTGTTTAGCACCTGTTGATTAAATAAAAATTTTGACCATATTTTATTATATATACACTGCCCGGCTGCACACGCTAATATTTTCATGGAGAGCATTTATCCTTAATCACAGCATGTAATCTCCATGTCATTGTTGCTCTAGTTGGTCTGGTCGAGGCTCAGCAACATTAATGTGGCAATAAAATGAAGTCAGCTGATGATCTGAATGTACTTAATGAGCAGGTTATCACATCAGTGGACTTTTTCTTCCCTGATGGTACGGATATAAAATAAGGACTCAAATAATGAGCGAGTGGTTCAGGAAGCACGAGGAATCATTTTCACATATGTATTGGCACCCCAGAGTCCCGACCTTAACCCTATTGAAAGTTTCCGGGTTGTACCGGAGAAGACTTTATGAAGTGGTTCAGTTTTTTCGCTCATTGATTCAAAACATCGGTGAGAGATGAACCCGACACTACATGGAAATAAATGTTATGTTGATTAATTTTGTTAAAACGATGGCATGACGATTGTGCTGTAAGCGAGGCTAAAGGGGGAACAACAACATATTCGTGTGTGTGACTTTTTTTTTGGCCGGGCAGTGTATTTATAGGTAATTCCAAAGGGCTCACTTACTTTTTCTTGGCGCTGACCTGTATATTTACTGCAAAATTGGTTAAAAAAAATACATATGATGATGTAGTGTTAGATGGAAATGATCAGCTATGGGTTGGTGTAATGCCCGCATATTTTGAAGTGTTTTATTCCTCTTATTCTGTTCAGGATGTACCCCGCCTTCACCCAGTGTTAGCTGAAATAGGCTCCAGCCCCCCATGACTCCACGAGGATTAAATGGTTCAGTAAATTAATTACTGGATGAAGGCAGTACAAGAAAATTAAAACACTTTGTGTGCTATAACAGGACGACCCAATCAGCAACAGGGTGCTGTGCACAGACACATTACCACTGCAACATTGATTAGTTTTCTATAATAGTAGGCCCCAAGTGTGTAACGATGAGTTTAGGATTTCCAGAAGTGTTCCCGAGTGCATGCAGTAATTTCCATGGTGGAATCGGGCCTGTTTTTAAGGCAGTGCTGCCTGATGGCCTGAAGCTCACGGGCATTCAGTATTAATTTTGGGCCATGTTCCTTGTGCAGAAAGATTTCTCAAGATTTCTAATTTTTAAAAGTCATTCCAAGTTTACATGGAGGACCATCATTCTCAAATTATTCCACAATTTGTAAGCACCCCCCCCATATCTTCCTCTACCCAGATGCTCTTTTAATTCCTAATCATGTTACTGAACTGTTGCCAGTTAACAAAATTACTTGCAAAATATCCCTCCAGCTGTTTCTTTTTATTACCACTTATTTTCCAGCCCTTTGTTGCCCCTTTGTCCCAACTTTTTTTGAGAATTATTCGTGCTATCAAGCCTATATAAGGCTAATATTTAAAACATCGCACTTTCATAATTTGATTATATACGTTTTCCATGTCTCTCTGTGAACAAAATATAATTTTCTTCATTTTCTTCAGTGTTTATTTCTAGCAAAGCATCGAAACTTTTTTAAAATCTGAAGTTGCATACTGGCAAAAATGGACAAAACATCTAATATAAATTTCTAGTATATACACTACACAAGAACGGTGCAATCTGATTGGCTTTCTATGTTGGGGTTAACAGATATTATCCCAAGTGGATAATGCTTGAATTTAAACAGCAACCAACACCTCAAAGTCTGTCACGGCCGCTATTCGACAAAATGCCCAAAAATCTAACACATTTTGGCCCTTAAATTTCATTTATTATTATTATTATTATTATTATTATTATTATTATTATTATTGGTTGTTTGAAAAGAGGCACTTCTTTTAAAACTTTGAAATTTTGTTTTAAAAGATGAAATTTTGATGATTGTTTAATAATAAACAATAACCATTCAGTTTTAGTTAACTTTTCACAACTTTTCTGTGTAATATACATTAAAACAATTATTCACCTCTGGCTCAGTGGATAACTATTTAGCAACGTCTACCTCATACTCAGCACATAATTATGTGCACATAGTTACATATGTATTCCTTTATATATTCATATCCATATATATTTTGAGAGTAGGCATAGATGATCAGACACAGCTTTCAAACTTTTTGACTGGTACTGTATATTGAAAATAATGATGTAGTCAATAAATAATCAGACAATAATGAATAATTTATTGATTATTCAGCTTGTTGATACAAGATGAAAATATAATTGTGATTTTTTTTCATGAGACCACTTAAACAGAGTGAAAAAATAGTCCATACGAGAAAAGAAACACTTTTCTGATGGGACACCATCGCAGAACCACGTGAAAAGCACATGGTTAATTATTACAATGCTTTAAAGCACGGCTGTGTGTTTTCCTGTCTGTAACAGAGTCAGGGTGCTTATTTTCTAAATAGTTTATTTACTGAATTGAAATCAGAGCGAACTGGATACTACTGTAGAGCTTTTAGCCTGGAGCATCAATGCAGAACAAAGGAACAAACAGAAGAAAAAAAATACAACAGAAATTCACAAACTGAAGAAAAATTTAAAGGGTTGGTCCGAATTTACAGTTGCGTGCTCATTTCTGATTGGCTGAAGTACAGGTCAGTCTCTGGAGGGAATGTTTACAGTTTACTAATACTAGAATATGCAAATGAGTTTACTTGATGATGTTTTAATTTGTGTTTAAGTTTAAATAATAAGCTTAATTGTGATATGCTGCATAAATTAATACGAGTACGCCAATACTGAAAAGATGCCTAAAGGATGCCAGGTCATGCAGATATAAGAAGTACTAATTATGCTAAAGTAGCTTAGCTGTAAGTAAAGAATTTTGGGGGGCACATTGAGGGGGATACAATCAGAGATTTGATGAATAAAGCTGTGATATTATCTGAATAAAATCTCAAAGTTATGAGAATAAAAATGGTAGATTTTCAGGCGTATAGAGGGGACATCAGAAGAACAGCCACATGCCTGCGTGACATCGAGAAATGTGAAGCGTCTTGCAAAGTTACAATTTAGTGCAGGATTCACAAATTAAAAATACATTTTGAGACATCAGCACCACATTATCATAAGAATCAGAACATAGTTTCTCCCCACCTTAAATTTTGCGTTAATTCTCGTAACGTTACAACTTTATTCTTGACTTCACCAATTTTTTTTTATTTTATTCTCGTTACTGCCCTAAGAGGGGCGGCACGGTGGCGTAGTGGGCCCGAGGTTTGGGTTTCGTGCTCGGTCGAGGCCGTTTCTGTGTGGAGTGCGCATGTTCTCCCTGTGCCTAGGTTTCCTCTGGGTACTTCAGTTTTCTTCCACAGTCTAAAGACATGCACATTAAACTAGTTTGCTGCTCCAGATTGTCCCTAGGGGTGAGTGTGAGTGTGGACGGTTGTGTGTGTGTTGCCCTGCAATGGTTCAGGGTGTACCCTGTCTTCGGCCAGTGTCGGCCTCTGCCCAGAGTCGGCTGAGTAGAGAGTCCCCTAGTAGGATTAGGCGGTTCAGTGAACGAGTGAGTGAATGAGAGGAGGAAACAGACAGTAGGTTACAGAATGACAAGGTAGTTTTTTAGTTTTTCATTATGATACCTAAACACTGTGTACAATCAGCGACAGGCATGCCATGGATGTTTGATAAGTTAATGCTGCTGATTTGTTTATCCATTTTTCAGAATGTTCCTGAAATAATAATAATAATAATAATAATAATAATAATAATAATAATAATAAACAATGGTATGTGATATTGCTGCAAGTCAAAATGTTTTAACTACAAGCAAATTATACAAAAATATTTGTCTTTATTAAATTTTTTATTTATTATTATTTTTTTTACCAAATCTACAACTATTACACAAATTTTTAGATTGTTTTTATAAGTTTCCAGTTTGAAACTATGATCAACATGAAATATGCGAATATCACCCGAAATAGACTTCAGGGCTGTATAAGTATGTAATAATCTCACAATCAGAAACTTTAGACAACTTTCCCTTTATTTATGATTCCCAGCCGTGATATCGTCATGTTTTCTGAGTGGGTATTCTGTCATGTTTCTGAATGTGCTGTTGTGTGTTTGTTGCATTTTTGAGGTCTGGTATTATGCTTTGCACTTACATACCATCACAGGATCTCACTTCACCACTGAAATCAAGCAATATGAAGTAATACAAAACATCTGCACGTGTCTTTTGTTCGTTGGTTGAAGTGGAACATCACCCTTCCAGACCTGAGCCGAACTTCACCTACTCACCTACTGATTTAAAATTGTAATTTGGGATCAGGGCCGAGATCAGGGCCGAGGTAGGGGGGGTGAATGATGAGGCTTGATCAGAACAGTGGATCCTCGGTTTTCGAACGGCTCCCTTTTCGCACAATTCAGTTTATGAACAAAATTTGGAAGCCACAATTACACTCGGTTGAAGCACAAATGCTCAGATGTCGAGCAATCCATACGGCAACAGCCGGCAGCGGCTGCGACAGTCTCATCATACAGCGCTTGCTAGGGGAGCGCCCACTCTGAATTTTTCTCATATTTTGGTGAGATTTCTTGAGTTGTGTTATATTTTTTCCTCAATAAGCCACTATGGGACCTGGGAAATCTACTGAAGGTGTAAAGGCAAAAAGGAAAATAGTGATAACAAATGATAGATGTGAAGAAAGAAATCATTCGAAGGTTTGAAAATGGCGTTCACGTCTGGTGAACTTTCTTTCTTATTTAAAACTGTATTCTTTATTCAGTTGGTATGTTATATTATAATACGATTGTGGAGTGAGGAGGAGGAGGAGGAGGCCAGGAACAGATTGACCCATTATACAGTGTTTCTTATTGGAAAACTTCTTTTGATTTACAAACAAATCGGTTTTAGAACAACATTTAAGAACGAATTTACAGCTTCCGAGTGGCGCATCGACTAGGTGTGTGACTATCAACCCCTAGATTGCAAGTTTGAATCCAAGTTGATGCCGCAGCCATCCGTGACCGGGAGTCCATGGGAGCTAACTGGCCGAGCTCTCACGGGAGGGAAGGATGTCACTCACAGCGATCACCAGCCAATCATGGGCGTCTGTGAGCTCATTCGTACGATGGGGTGGATAGAGCTTTCTCTCCGAGCGTGATAGGCCCCAAATACGCATGCACAGCAGTTCGTAAAGAGGCGGGTGGTAGCACTGCATGTCTCTGAAGAGGGCATGTGCATGCTTACACCCCTCCCTGGTTGGTGGTGGTTGTGTGATAGGGAAGGTAATACTTGATGGGTGGGAATTGGATACGACTAAAATTAGGGGAGAAAATGGGGGAGGGGATAAAGAAATAGACGGTAAGAAAACCAATGTTCCACTGTATCGTGTATATCACAGTATACACTGTGACGGTTTCACGGATTCCCACAGAAATAAGTATAATAACATTTTCATGATGTCGAGGAGACCATATAGGTCTTATAGTGCAGGGGCATGTTGCAGAAATAGTTCAAATGGTGATACAAGCATGAAATTTGGTCCAGAAGTTCAGATAACAGTACCTAAATTTTTCCATTGATAAAACACCAGCGTTGTGTGAAAAGTTAATTTTTTGATAGACTGGTAATAAATCTCTCTGTTCTTCCATAAATTGTAAGGAACATAATTAAAATTTATATTCTATCAAATAAGCCATTGTTCAGTCATCTAGCAAGAAAAAAAGTCTATTATATACAAACCCAAATAAAAAAAAAAAAGCAAAAAAAAAAATTTAGTCCCTTGACCAGGGTGGTGCGGTGGGAAAAAAATTACATTTAAGGTATTTAGCAGACACCTTTATCCATTTAAATTCAAAATTTATCATTTTTACTCAACTGACCCGTTGAGGGTTAAGGGCCTTGCTCAAGGGCCCAACAGTGACAGCTTGGTCGTAGTGGGCTTTGAACCCCTGACCTTTGGATCAGTACGTCAGAGCCTTAACCCCTGCCTAGTCTCTTAAATACTGACAAGTCGACACGGAAAGGATAATTTCATGAAAATGTTGTTCCAAATAACACTCACACCAAATTTCATGCTTGTATCAAATGAACTCTTGCACTGATTTCCGGCACTAAGCAGGTCTGCTATTAAAGCATCCAGGAGGATTTAACCCAATAGGTGAGGTTGGGGTTTTGAGTCATTTTCAAACCATTAAAAAAAAAGAAAAAAAGAAAAATATATATATATAATTTATTATATATTATTATTTTTTAATTATGTCAATATTAATACCAGCATTGATTGTATCACAGTACAGTCATAGAATTTTGTTCACATTAAAAAAAAAACAACAACAACAACAATAAAACAAACAAACAAAAAAAAACATGTTTAAGTGTGCAGTACCTCTTTAATTTCTACACTGAGGTTGACTCAGGGATGATTTGTATTTAAACTGCTCCAGGGTATGTTTTTGCTGGAAGGAAATCACTTCCAGTAAGCGGAACCCCCCACCCCCACCCACCCCTTGTTTGTGTACTCCTCACAGCGCCTGACGCTTTTGCTCTTGTTTAATTTCAGGGTTGAAATGTGTCGAAATGAACCAAAAAAAAAAAAAAAAAGATCTGATTTCATGAGCTGTAAGGTGGAGATGTGAAAATCAGCTCTTGGAAATAAGACATTGGGCTGAAACATCAACAGAAACTATGGGTTGATCTTTCTGACCAAACAACACATTTCTCTCCTTTTTTATGAAGGCTGGTGGAAACTGTCAGATGATGACTGGACAATGTCAGGAATGTCCCTCAGATCCAAAGTGATTTCTGATCTTGCAACCGAAATCAGGTAGGAGCGAGTGAAGGCAGAACAGGATAGAGTGCTGCTGTGGGTTCGGGACAGATCCGTAATCAGACGCAGGGACACACGACAGAAGCGGAACGACGATGCTCTCAGCGAGAGAGAAATGCAGCTCAGTCCGAGAAACTGACACATGCAAAGATTCATGTCTTTCTGCGGTTGGCGTTCCCTCGAGTTTTGGCAGTAGACTTTAAAATGGCAGACGATGCATTTACACACTTGTGTCCTGTGCCAGTCCTGTGCCTGCCTGCACCAGTCTCACTCTAGTTTAAAGTCAATGTGGTTCACTTCTCGGCTATCAGTTATAACTTTGGAGAAAAGATTAGAGAGTCAACATGTGTGTGCATGTGTGTGTGTGCTGGAGTGTGTGTGAGAGGTTTCAGTGTATGTGTCCTGCATGGCACAGCTGCCAACATCAGTTCTTTTTGGGCTTGTACAGAATGATCATGGAGAAGTTTGAGCAAAAAGAGAAAACGAATCATTTTCCTTTCCTCTTAAAAAACAAAAACAAAAACAAAAACAATTCTGTCTCTTCCCCAGTCTGTGTTCCCAGCAGCAGGGACAGTGACGAGGATTTGGTGTCTCCTCCTGCTGTTCTGGAGGCGAAGTGCATTCAGCAGGCAATCTCTTCCAGCGTCCCCAGAGTGGTCTGTAAAGGAACACTGACTGTGTGGCTGATCGTCTCGGAATGATTCACGACAGGATCACATGTGCTCTGAGAATGAAACAAAAAAACAAATTAACAAGTTTAATGCTTAAATACTAAAATATGCTGGCTTTATACTGGGGCATGATGTCCACAATCTCTACGATTTGAGAAAATCGTGAGGATCGTGGGGTGTTGTGGAATCGATTTGTAATGATCTTGAAGGAACTTGGTGGATTCGTGATGATCTTGAGGGAACTTGGTGGATTTGTGATGATCTTGAGGGAACT
>JAOUQZ010043835.1:0-12419 GCA_028564935.1 Neosilurus hyrtlii | reverse complement strand
GCTGAGATGGGCGCCAGCCTCCCCGCGACCCTAATTAGGAATAAGCGGTTCAGAAGATGAATGAATGAATGAATGTTGTGTTGAAACCAGGAAAAAACATTTTGGAATTGTGATGGCTAATTAACTCTATCTATTAACTGCAGTCTATTCACCTAAAAAAATGTCACGCCTTGTTCCTGGTATGTAGTGTTAGTCCAATGAACAACAACCAATGAATTGGCAAGAATGTCATGGGTGCCCAAGGCTTATTGTTGCATGTGAGGAGTGAAGGCTAGTACATCTGGTCTGATCCCACAGAAGAGCTACTGTAGCACAAACTGCTGAAACAGGTAATGTTGGATCTGATAGAAAGGTGTTAGAATATAGTGCATTGCAGCTTGATGTACATGAGGCTGCGTAGTCACAGACCAGAGGTGTTAATGTTATGGCTGATCAGTGTGTGTTTATAAGTGGCTCAGTAAAACTGACCTCCTTATATAGTAAAACTAATATGTAATTACTGTTTATAACAGGTAACTGGAGTGAATACAAGTAATTTATTGCTGGTCTTAAGTACAAGCACTTCACAACCTTTAAAAGAAATGTAGGATTGCTTCCATGGCTTTAATGTTTACAAAGTGTTACATTATAAATGGCACTAAAAACCCCAAAGATGTGAGGGACTAATTTTATTATCACTTCCGTGCAGTTCAAAGTTTTGGTGCTGTTGGTGAAAATATGTATATTTGCACTTAGTGTCAGTCTGTGAATTAGAAAATATAATGATCATCTGTTCTATTTGTTATTCTTCTACAGGCATGAGCACAGCCCCTGAAGTCATAGTGGCCAACCATTGCGGAATGCGTGTGTTCGGCCTCTCGCTTATCACAAATAAAGTAGTGAAGAATTATGAGGACTCAGAGATCACCAATCATGAAGCTGTCCTGGAAGTGAGCAAAATGCGATCAGAAATGCTGGAGAAACTTATTACTGAGATCATCATCCATATGGACATTAATAACAATGAAGCATGACTAAATGTTTCATAAAATCTGGAGTCATTTTGACACACAGAGGCTTCATATTAGTTAATGTTTAATAACATGAACCTGTTTGTATTATTAGGTGGTCAGTCACTATGACTGAACACCTTGCTGTTTTGAGCTTACTGAACTTAACTCAAACTTTTTATTTAGGCAAATATTGCACAAATAGTAAACTAGCAGGGGCTATAATATAAAAATTACCTGCTAACACAGTTGAAGGGTATGCAAATTAGGTCATCTTCTGAATTACCCATAGGTGTTAGTGTCAGTAGCTGTCTATCTCTGTGCTACATGTCCATGATGTACCTCACCTCTCACCCACGGTCAGTTAACATTGGCTTCAACACTTTTGCAATGGATGAGAGGTATAGAAAATCAATTAATATATGAATGAATGGAAATAATCTGTATGCAGCAAAAATGAATAAGAATAATTGCTAATAAATTCACTGCCCTGCAAAAAAGGTCTCACACGCTAATATTTTGTTGGACTATCTTTAGCAGCATTGACATCATGCATCCACAGCATAGATTTGCTAGACTTATGTAGACATTAGACTAATGTCCCAACTTTAATTTCAGTCCAGAGTGGTGAGGGAGTTGGACCACTGTGTGAATTCTACTTCAGCACATCCCAAACACTTTTACTGCCGTCAAGGTCAGGACTCTGTTGTGCCTCTCACATGTGAAAATGATCCCCTGAATCACTATTTGAGGCCAAATTGTTTTGTTTTCATGAGAAAAATTCTATTGACATGATAACCTGGTCATTCAGTACAATCAGGTCGTCAACTGTCTTCATTTTATTGCCACAGTAACGTTGCTAAACGGGGCAGTGGTGGTGTGGTGGTAGGGTGATGGCTGACTGATCCGAAGGTCAGGGTTCAAGCCCCACTGTCACCGAGTTGTCACTGCTGTCCACCCAGTGCAGTTAACTGGGTTATCAAAGGCCAGCCATGTCTCTCACTGTCACCATTGCTGACTTTCGTAAAGGTGTACTCTGCCCTCGCCCAGAGTCGGCGGAGATGGGTGCCATCCTCCCCGGGACCCTAATTAGGACTAAGCGGTTCAGAAAATGAATGAATGATGAATGTTAATGAACCCCAGATCATAACACTTCTTCCGAAACCTTGTATAGTAGCCTTGATGGGTGCACAGCTTCATGCACTTCCCTTCTTACCTTAACACATGCATTGATCTGGAAGAGGCTCATCTGGACTCATCAGATTAAAGTACCTTTTTCTGTTGCCCCAGAGTGCAATCTTTATGCTCCCTGGCAAACTCACACCTTTTATTATGGTTATTCTCACTAAAAGTGGTTTTGTTATGGCCACAAACCTTTTAATCCCAATCCTGTGAGTACTCATCTCATTTTACATAAGAAAAAGCTCCTACTTTCACTATTAAACATGGCCTTCATTTCTACTGTCTATTTTTATTTTATGTATCTATGTATGTATGTATTTATTTATTTGTTTGTTTATTCATTCATTCGTTTATTTATTTATAATTATTATTAAATTTTTTTTTTTTTTTTTTTACAAAATTAAAATTCACCAAGCATTTACATGATCTCCAAACATGGTAGGTCATTTCTTCAACATTTCTTGCATTGTGCACCCCTTTTACTCAAAACATACCTAAGAACATAGAATACAGAGAAATGATCAAAATGATCAGAAATGGTAAAGAATATGACCTCACAATAAGGTCACAATCTAAATATTAAAAAAGCAATAAAAAATACTTTTTTTTTATTAACTCCAGAGCATAATGAACTTATTTGCAATATTTAGATGCAAATTTTTTAATAGACATTACATTCTTTTTTTTTGTTGAAATGGATCTTTTGGTGAATTACAACAGATAAGAAGAGACATCATTTACTACATTTAGTTTGAATTATTCTAAAATGTACTGGTATATTAAGGTTTCAGAATTGTATTTCAGTATTAGCTCCATTTACAATTTTACATGTTCATGTTTTTTCACATAATAGATGATTTTATATTGAATATTTAGACAGTCTATGTACACCAGAATAGTTTTAATTTTCAGTGGAACTTACAATTAAGACTGAAAACATTAGTGTTACTTGAATATAATGACAAAAAGGGAAAGAAATTTCAAAGTATCTGAATATCTGTCAGTCACTGATTTTAATTAACAGTGAGGGACACTGGGCACCTCCATGGATAGATTTATTAAACTGCAAAAGAATAATTCTGATAGTTTTATTTAAAATTAAATCCCCCGATTGGCTCAAAAAATATGAATCTATAACATTTTAATAAGCCTTTTCCACAACATACTATAAGATGTTAGCTTTTTAAAATCCATAAAGCAAAACACAGTTCACCGAGGTAGTTTATGAGTTAGGGTGTTATTATGAAAATTGGCCAAATCAGCCAACAGAAATCACAAATTGATATAGATACAAGTGTTAAATCCATAAGATTTTAATAAATCTTTTCCACAATATAATTCAAGATGTTAGATTTTCAAATTCATAAAGAAAACCATGGGACACTGAGGTAGTTTTTGAGCTTTGCTGTTATTTTTCCACACAATAACTGAAAATTTGCATAAGCAGCCAATACAAATCTATATACATATTAAACCAAATGTTAAATCTCTCTCTCTCTCTCTCTCTCTCTCTCTCTCTATATATATATATATATATATATATATATATAAAACATTATGAAAAAAAAATCATCAATTTACATAAAATCTATATGGGTTGAAATGTAGACATGATGGCAATATAATATAATAACACAACTAGTGATGGCTACAGTTAATCACCATCATTTATGTAACGCAATAACCAACAGTATTCAGAAAAGTTTAACAGTAGCAAATAGCAAATTTTTTGTTAACAAAGTTCAAGTGTTCATGTAAACATTTTTCATGATATTTTTAACAGATGCAACAGGTTTTATGTTAAGCGTAATTGTTCCCTTCTTTGTAAACAGATGGTGTGGGTGTACTCTAGCATTTAACTTTAATAGCCGAAATCACTGAGCAGATTCACTGCTATTGCCTTGTTTTTTGTATCCTATATTTTATTTTATATTTATATTTTATGTTTTATTCTATATATTTTCTTTATTTTCTTTTTTTGCATTTTTATATTTATACTAACCTTTAACTGTAAAAACTGTAAAATCCTTTAAATAGTTTTAGTTATTGTTATTGTTCTTTTGTTGTTGCTGCTTTGATAGTTTATTCTTTACATTTTGGTCAGTTGTACTAAGCATTTCACTACATTTTGTACTGTGTATAATTTGTATGTGACAAATAAAATTTGAATTTGAAAAATTAGTATTTATTTGTAGCACACAGCTGACATTTTCACAACAAATGTACAACATGTAGTGTGAAACACATTAATGATACCGTAAATTTTATGCAATAAATCTTTTGTATCCAAATAAGTTCACAAGGTTTTATAATGCAAGCCATGCATAAAATATCATTTCTGAATAACAAAGTAAGCATATCACTATCATGTAGTAAATCCAAAATTTCTTCTGAAATAGAAGTTTATAAAACTTACAGTGTATGCAACGCTCAAATACTAGGGGAGATTTCCGTTTCTTGACACCGCTCCTGTTGTACTGAAGCTGTAGTCTGTCTGTCATGGATGACCTTAGCACACCCCGCACCATTTCCCCTATATTTTTTTGCAGGTACAATGTAATTTGTCTGAAAGAATAATAATATAGAATAAAAACAAGGGATGAATTTTGTAGCAACAATTAATACATTTAGAGCACAGAATATGAACTACTTCTGAGAAAAACAATCCACATCCTCTCCTCCTCTCTCTCTCTGTGTTTTGCTGAGGTACACATGCTACATCTTGGATGTCGGTGAACCTGATCCTCCTGATCCTTCTGCTCTGTGAGTCCTGTGGTCTGTCCTGGTGTGCTGATGCTGGCTGGAGTTCTTATCTTGGAAGCCCCTCGCTCCTGCTGATGAAGATCCATATGGGCTTAAATCTGCACTCAGTGACTGTAAAGATGACTTTTCGCTGCTGGTGATATAAACTCTTGTAGAGTTTGGGTTGTAGAAAATTTTTAGATTCCTCCCTAAATTATTTTTACTATGTAAAGCTGCTTTGTGACAATGTCAATTGTAAAAAGCGCCATACAAATAAAACTGAATTGAATTGAATTCAAGAAGTCAGCAATGGTTCTTTTACATGCCTCTCACCACAGACAGTGAGAGACATGGCTGGCTCTTGATAACCCAGTTGGCTGCATTGGGGACAGCAGTGACAACTCGGTGATAGTGGGGCTTGAATCCCTGACCTTCGGATCAGTAATCCAGCACCCTACTGCGGGGCCACCACTGGTCCGTCAATATTACTGAAGACAAGATATGTCTCACATGGCACATCTTGTCACACAATTCCTATAATTGTAATATAATTAGAATAAATTGCTAATCACCACACGTAAAAACACTTTAAAAGGGAGCACTTCTTTCACTATATTTAACTACAATATATGAGTGAATAGTAATATTATTATTCAGAATATTGAATGGTAATAACAATATTAAGAGGAATTAAGTGAATATCAAGAAAGAAATGACAGGTTTTGAATGATAATAATACTAAGAGAAAGTGGAAAAAGGAAAGAAGAAGTGAATAATAAGACAGAAAGGTTCAGTTTAAATATTATAATAAGAAAAAGATTAATACGGGCATAAAACTTTAACTGCAAAATTCAGCCTCTTCATAAATCATGACTAATTTGATGACAGAATTGTTACTGAACTGATTTAGTCACCAACATGTCACATCTAATGAGAGAAATTAGATGTTTTGATTTAGCGTGTGTGTGCGAGAGAAAGAGAGGGTTAACTGCTTCACGGGTATGGGAGGGCGAAGAGTAGGTGAGTGAGAGAAAGAGAGAGAGTAGTTGATTTGTCAGAAGATAGAGGAATACACTGTTATTATTCTGTGTAACAAAAACAAGGTTTCTGTCTGAGAGAGAGAGAGAGAGAGAGAGAGTGAGAGAGAGAGAGAGAGAGAAAGAGAGAGAAGGATGTTGAGGCGGGAAGTGTATGCTTTTTAAAGTGTCAGCATAACGTGTGTGTGTGTGTGTGTGTGTGTGTGTGTTCAGGGTCTTCCCTTATTAAGAAATAACATTCTTCTATCAAACTTGCCTTCAGAAAAGTCACAGCCATAATGACCATTATACTGTATAGTTTAACCAGTGCTTTTGCTGGGGCATCACACATGAAACATCTGATACAGACTGACTTTGGGGCACTACAACTTTCAAACTAAATTCCGGGTTCCATCAATGTTTTTAGTTCTGTCACAAAATCTTCTAGGGACGCACAGTCCTGTGGTTTATATGATGCTGCATACAATGCTACAATAAATGGGGCTTTAGGCTTTATATTTGCAACTGTGCACTGCATTGGCCAAACAGATATATTCTTGGACTTGAATATTGGTAAACCATCTATCTTTATGGACAGTTCAATCATGTCAATGTTTTGTGTAGAAACAGTTGACAAAATGATCTTGATGCTCCTCCCTAAACTGAAGAATATATATAATCTCCCCCTGAGTTTTTTAAAACATTGATTTTTTTTGTGGTTGAGTGTTGTAGGGGGAACATTAAACTGCCCATTCAGCTATTTCAGTTTTGAAACATGTGCCTTGATCTTCATCAGATTCTCTGTCACTACTTGAGAGAAAATATGGATTCCTGCTTCATCAAGAGTGTTCCAGCTTTGGTCGTCAGGCTGTCGTCAGCATGACTCACTTGGACTTTCTCCATCAGATTCTGAGGTTAAAACACCATGTTCTGCATTTTGAAATAACTCATTGGATAAAGAAGATTTGCTCTGTACACACCTCCATTTGCTTGAAATAATTGTTCATCACTTGTATTTACATCACTGATATTCAGCAAAGATGACTCAACCTCCTCATTATGCCTTATATCTGAATTCATAAGCAGGTGCTTCACTCATCTTCGAGCAGACTGCTGAGCCCCTTTTCTCCTCTTATCCATGCTTCTATGCGATATCTACAATTCAGAGTAATTTTTTTCTATATTATGGCACATATTAAATGCAAACATGCAAATATAAAAAATTGTGGCTATCTAGTAACGTAGACTATGCATTGAATAACACTGGCTAATCTGGATGTGGGGCAATGAAGCATGCGCTCCCCATTTTGCAGTCAAAATAAAAAGTTATAGAAGTTACTGTAGACACCTACGGCCTATGTTCTGCAACATCACCTGTGGCTATAGATACCACTTTAAAACTATGTAGGCAATATTCTTACCCTTTTCCAGTTTTTAATTAAATGATTTGCCCCTAAAGTTGGTGAAAACTCAAGGATTCAAAAGGCTGACAAAATAATCCTCTATGCACACTTGAAAAAACTTTTTCTCAAATTTCTACAAATCCTTGTTATCTTTAAATTGAAAAATACAGGCCTTTCTATAATCCAAATTTTAATATGAAATGGGGGAAATAAAAAGTTTTCAGGACGGCTAAATGTGCAATTTTTTTGGAAGACATGAAATTTAAGGTTGAAAAATATACAGTATTCCATTTTAAATATGAGTTATACTACAGAATACAGGATGGATGACCTGCAAATCATATCATTTTAATTTTGTGACACTGGATGTTAACATGAACTGCAAAGGTAGGGAGGGGGTATTCCATACAAACGGTAAGTATTACATAATAGTCAACTTTACACATAAATGTCAACTTTAGTCAACTTTACACATAAATGTATTGGGTTTATGCCAGAAAGAGATGTCCATAGACATACTAAATACGTAGACAGGATGCTCTGTCAATTTTCAAGGTGCTGTGCGGTGCCATCTTAGTGCCATCTTAGTGCCATCTTAGTGCCATCATGGACAATGTTCCTTTGGCATCAACAGCATGGAAGGAGATTATAAGAGAGTTTGGGGTCAGAATGCTTTGCAATAAACTGTAAAAATTACAGGAACCAATACACAGATCTGCAGGGGTAACATTTCACAAGTAAGCGTTAGTAAGTTATTCAGCTGACACGTCACCTTATATACTGCCATTCTCTGTCGCTGTTACTTCAGCAACTGTGAAACAACACATGTACATCTATATAATATATGGATACATAATATGTATTTGGGACATAAAATCATATACCATAGATCTGTACACACAAAAGACAAATGTACAAGTATCTACATGTTTTGATGTAATACGTGTAGTAGGCATTGTTGCAGGTGTACTTTTCATACTCATAAGATCACGTTCCCAATCATAAACCCCTATATTTGAATAATAAGTTTACATTTGCTTAATACATGTACATGTAAGTACTGACTCCTACTATAGTCGCCCACATGCACATGATGCATACAGTGAAAAACACCAGTCCTATCCTCATACTCATGTGAATACACACTCTTCTAATGTGGGTTTCTATGGCTTTCTGGGCATGTCATTAACACTTACTTCTGGAATTTTATCCCTGCAGATCTGCTGTGTTGGGTTCTGTAATTTTTTACAGTTTATCTCAAAGCATTCTGACCCGAAACTCTTCTTTTTCTATCTCCTACCATTCTGTTGATGGCAAAGGAATATTGTCCAAGATGGCGTCAAGTTGACACCGCACAGCACACTGAAAATAGACGGAGTGTCCTGTCTACTTATTTAGTATGTCGATGGATAAAATAAAGCCTGCCCTAGCTACATACAGGTGAAACTCAAAAAAAATTAGAATATCATGCAAAAGTTCATTTATTTCAGTAATTCAACTTAAAAGGTGAAAGTAATATATTATATAGACTCATTACATGAAAAGTGAAACATTTCAAGCCTTTATTATAATTTTGATTATTATGGCTTACAGCTTATGAAAACCCCAAATACAAAATCGCAGAAAATTAGAATTTAACATGAAATCAATAATAAAAGGATTTTAAATACAGAAATCTGAATTCTGATGATGGTGAATTCTACTGAACCAGACTGAGAGACCATATTTATGCTCAGGAACCCTTCGCATGGGTTTTGGATTAATTCGCTGGTTAGAGTGGGACACTTTGAGCCTACAATATTGAACCTTTTCACAATATTCTAATTTTCTGAGATTTTGGATTTGGGGTTTTCATAAGCAGTAAACCATAATCATCAAAATTATAACAAATAAAGGGTTGAACTATTTCATTACCTGCACAGTAGCAGCCCCTGGCCACTTATAGGTTATATTACAATGTATACAATCGATAGGCCTGGCCAACTCTACGTACAGTAGCAGCCCTGTCCAGCCCTGTAGCCAGACAACATATTACAGGTACATGCACCAACCTGACCAGGATCACTTGGGTTTTTGGTGGACCTATCTCAATTATCGCTCTTTAACCCAACAAATGTTGGAGGTAAACCACAAAGTTATCTGCTGCTTCGTTGGTCCCTCTCCCATACTGTGAAAAAGTTCACATACTGATAATACAGTCACAGAGTTTTTCCAAGGGAAACCCCACCTTTAAGTCAGGAAATGTGAAAATCCACACTGCTGTTTGATATGCACAATTTGTACACGTCACTGCTCACAGCGCACGCTCCTAGTTAGTTCTCTGTGACACTAATATATCTGAAGCCATAAGTATGAGTTACTGCTGACCTCACTGTGACATATACATTAGCTCACGTCTTGTCTGGGGATGGTGACCTCGTAGACTGACACATAACTCTTGACTATTCAGACTGTTGCCAGATACCCGAAGAATCCTCTCATTTAAAATGACATTAAATATCTAAGCATGAAGAGTGGAAAATTAATCATTGGTTAATTGTCATGTGTTTAGGAAATAATTGTGAACACTTACATTTGAGTATTAATAGAGCAATAGAAAATATATTTCAATGTAATTATTTCATTCAAAGTGATATATTATTTTTGGTTGATAGATTTCTGATGACTTTTCAATGCCTCTCTTCCTCCTCACAGCTCAAAGTCCTGGTTCTGGTCTAGTGAGGGGCTGGCAGGCGGTTCAGGGTCGGAGGATTAGGTGGTTTTGGAAATGAGTGTTATTAAGGTAATCACTCTTTGTGTTTTACACACACACACACAGTGCTATATAGCATTAAAATCAAAGCACAAAAAGGTGGAAAATGATTGACTGATGAATGATCATGCAGCCTATTTATGAAATAACTCTAAACAAATACATTTTAATATTAATAAACATTGTTTGGGACAAACAATGTAGTAATCCACCCTTGCACAAGACAAGGTCAGGTGTGTAGTGTCTGTCTTGCTAGTCTTTTATATCCCGATATATAATCCCTGCCTTTTTTCTTACTGTCTAATGACTTATTCTACCCCCAGGGCATCTCCTAAATTTGTGTCAAATTAATTACTTTCTGAACTGTTATGCCCTCCTCCATCACTATAAATTCTGCTACTTACCGATCAGCCATAATTTTTATGTCAGTGGAGAATGTCACAGTTGATCTTTTGACGGAAACTCAGTAAAGTGTTAAAAGTCAAAAGGAATATTCACTTCGCTGCTTCAGTTCTGGTCCTATTGTCTTAAGTGTCCAGACATTGTTCAGGTGTAGTGACTTTGATGAAACTTGTTTCCAAGTGTTCCATGCAGACATTCTTAAAATATAAAATGTGTAATAAAAATTATAAAAATAATGCGTCTGCACATCAATGAATATAACTTGCAGGCTAGACGGCCTGTCTGCTTTGCCTTAAGCTCCTATGAGCTGCTACCTGACCTGTCCACTTCGCATCAAGCTCCCACGAGCATCTACTTAGCATGGCTGCTTTGCTTCAAGCTCCTACGAATCTTCTTTAAGGTATTTAACATAAAATTGTCCACCAGTCTCTGACATTGGCTCGCAGAATTTTTGGTTTTGACCATTACATGCAAAAGTTCTTCAATTGCAAGATTTTTTTTTAAAAATAATATACTGGCCTTTATAAACTCCCATGACATTTCAGTGGGGTCCAAATCTGGCCCATTCCCTCAGTCTTCATTTCTTTTTTTTTTTTTTTAAGAAATATGACATAAAACATAATCGTATTTACACATAAGTTCTGCTGCTCATTCCTGCACAAATTCTCATTTGTTTTTAATTTCTACCACTCATAAGTACCAATTACAGTGGAATGATTTATTTCAAATAGGGTTTTTTTTGTTTAGACATCTTTTTAAATTTCTTGCGAGAGCTATTTAGATCTTGGTACATCAAGAAACATACTTCTATTTACTTTATCATTTCTTAAGTAAAATGCTTACTTTTCTTATTATACCGGCACCTCTGCACATCCAAACTTTCAGCATCTTATCAGAACTGGGTACTGGTTGGTGTGGTACAATCCCCTTATGTGCCATTTGTTTAGTCATTTTAACACTATATTTCAGTGTTTGAATATTCAGCACACAAGCACTGAAAAGGTGATTGTTGGGTGACAGGTGAGGTCAGAGGGTCACCAGCTGCATTTTGTTGCAGTTACAGGAAGTAATGGATGTGCGAAGATTATTCACTTTAACATAGCAAATTATACATCAGTTAAAACATTTTTTATTATAAATTTTTTTTGGATAAAACATGTTCTAACTGATGTATAATTTGCTATGTTAAAGTGAATAATCTTCGCACATCCATTACTTCCTGTAACTGCAACAAAATGCAGCTGGTGACCCTCTGACCTCACCTGTCACCCAACAATCACCTTTTCCCAGCTTATTATCTTTTCAGGAGGTGAAAGATGAAGCAGTGTATTATGATTATATGATACTACACACCAATTATGGCCTGCAGCCAACAGTTGCCCATCCCTTATCTAGATTAAATACACAGAAATAAATCTACAGAAATAAAACACTCAGGTGTGTGCTTATTAGGTTTCACTGCCATGCCCACATTTACACGTCAGGAAAAATAATGGGGGAGATAAACGTAAAAAAAAAAAAAATTTACAGAATACTATTCTTGAAAATAATTAATGAATATGTAACTTAAAATGTAAGACTGGGGTATTCCGTCATTGACACAGAAATGGGTAAAATAGTACTGCAGCAAGATTCTAGATGGCCACGTTTTCTAATGTGGTTATGATTTCCACCCACATTTACAGTCATGGATTTAAAACAGGGGTGTCCAAACTTATCCGCAAAGGGCCGGGGTGGGTGCAGGTTTTCACTTCAACCAACCAGTAGGCACACCTTCCACCTTTGTGAACCACTGATCCCAGAAAGTGATTGGATCGTGTATTCTATTGTTTGCATGTGGCAAAATCTGAAGCCAGCCTGGTGCCCTCTTGGTGAAACCACTTTAACGTTATAATGTGTAATAAGTTTTACTCAAATAACATACAAAAAAGGT